>JAZHYW010012879.1:0-21539 GCA_037355805.1 Ixodes ricinus | reverse complement strand
AAATTTAAAAGGTTACACTGGTTACGTAACAGAATACGTGAGAACGGGCCGTGAGCAAAGCGGTGCTTCGGGCTCGCGGTCTCGGAAAGGAATGCCCGTCCGCAGCCCGCTCCGCTTGTTTCCGGGAAGGAGAGGCCATGGCTCTTGGGCTCGAGGCTCGCGTTACTTGACGGAGGGGCCCGGAGTTGCGGGCTCGGGGGGCCTGTCTTGGGACCGCCAACCAGCTTCCGCCTGGCCCGTGTCTTGCGGCGAAGTTGTGGCCGCTAACATTCGGCCATCCTGTGGCCAATCGTCTCGATCGGAGCCGTCGCTGTCACTGTCAGATTCTTCCATAAAAAAATAAGGCTTCAACTTGTCAACTGGCGCCGTGCTCGTATAGTGCTTTTAAGCTCGTGGGTGCCCGGGAAGATCTCCAATGCGGTAGGTGTCGTGAGGCAGCACTTGGGTCACAACATACGGGCCCTTATACTTCATCTTAAGTTTGCGCGATTCACCCGCAGACGCAGGCTCCGTTTCCACGAGAACCATATCTACCGGTTCATAGGTGGGCGTCAGTCGACGTTTCTTGTTATAACGTTGTTGCTCCCTCTTTGATCCACACAAATAGCTTGTACGGCTCTCTTACGGCGCTCTTGTACTCCTTGAAAAGCTGTAACTTCGTGTGATCGAAGCTCATCTGCCACAGGATCACCGTTGATATTTCGGGACTCGAAGGCAAATAGCAGGTGAAATGGTGTGGTCTGAGTTGCGTTTTGCTAGGTAGTATGCATACCCCACTGCACCCTCTCGAAAACATCATCCCAGTCTCGCTGCGACGGGTCCCTGCAGGGACTTGCCAACGCTGGCGTAATTGCCCGGTTGTAGCGCTCAACCTGACCGTTGCCTCTCGGCGTCGCAGTCGAGTTGAGGACGTGCACAACGTTGAATGAAGCGCATCATCTCCTGAACGTAGAGCTTGAGTAGGCAACTCCACGGTCCGTTATTACGCGAGCTGGTGGGCCCATCAGTCCAATGATGTCCCTCAGGAATCGGACCGCGCCCTGTGCACACGTGCCTCGTACCACTCTGAGCATCACGAACTTTCTGAACTCGTCAACAGCAACAATGATGTAGCAGTTTCCACGCTTGCTTTTCGTGAACGGTCCCAAGTGGTCGAGATGAACAGCGTGGAATGGGAGTTCCTTCTTCTCGATTGGATGGAGCATTCCTGTTTTTTTTCCATTGGTGTTTTATGGTAGAGGCACTCCATGCACGCTGCGATATACCGGCGGATATTGCGCTTCATGCTCCCGAACCAGTACTTCTCTCGAAGTTTCTTCAACGTCTTGTCGACGCCGAAATGCTTAATGTCGTCGTGACATCGTCAGACAACTTGCCATCTCAGTGGCCTCGGCAATACCCAGAGCATTTTGGCCGTGTTGCCCAACTCCAACCTTTCGGAATATTACTCCATCCTTGAGCTCGTAATCGTCGAGGTCCTGCGGTGGTTTTTGTGTCGTGTCATCTCCACTCAGGAACTCTCGTATGGTCGAGAGTCTGTGCCGTCACGATCCAGCTGCTGCTGCTTCCGCTGTCGTGGCCAAGATTTTCAAGCCGTCGCAGGCTTCCGTCTCTTCCGCTCCTCGACATGGCGATATGCCGAGTGCTTCGGCGTGTGGCACTGAGGTACCACTTCTATGTTCTATGCTGAACCTGAACCCCTGTACCTTCAGCCACCATCGGCCTACTCCTGGTGTCAAGTTCCGCTTGCTGAGTGTTCCACGCAGTGCGTTGCAGTCGGTAACAACTAAAACGTCAATGCCCAGCAGATGCGGTCGTAGACGCTCCAAAGTCCAGACTACAGCGATGGTCTCGAGCTCGTAGGAGTGATACATCTGCTCGGCCCTCGAGGTTTGTCTGCTGACTTAAATGACGGGGTGCATTCTTCCGTCTATCTGCTCTTGCATCAGGAGTCCGCCAAGACCCGACTGACTTGCATCGGTGTGAACCTTGGTTCGAGCGCTGTGGTCATAAAGTGCGCGTACCGGACGTTCGACAAGCCTTCGCTTAAGCTGACAAAAAGCCTCCTCTTCCTCTTCGCACCACGACCATGTGCAGTTCTTGCCAAGTAGTCTTGTCAGCGGTCGTGCAGCATGCGCGAAGTGTTCAATAAATCGTCTGAAGTAGCTTGTGAGTTCAACGAACTGCCTAACCTGATGCGCGTTCTTTGGTTGAGGGAAGTCCGCCACGCATTTCACCTTGAGCTCACTGTGTTTCATTCCCGATGGCTCAATGTCCAACCCGAGGTAGGTTATGCTCGACGCCAGGAATTTGCACTTAGTAAATCGGAGTGTGAGGTTTGAGTTTTGGAGCACGCGGAGAACCTCTTCCAGGTGCTTTAAAAAGGCCCTGGAAGGACTTTTTTACTAGTTTTTAATTTGCACCGAATTTGAGCGCACTGACCGAAGTAACTTAATTAAACTTTTCTTTTCTCAAATTTCTCTTTATTTTAAAAGTTATAGGCAAATTAAAATTACAAAAACAAGCAAAAAATAACCTCCTTCATAACGTCTTTGGCCGCTTGAGCGGCCGTGAACTAGAGGAGGGTAGTGAGCTCAGCGAGCGCTCGTGCACGGCTGCCGCACTCCGTGTCGACGGCTTGAGAGGGCGCCTCTAAAGCATGTTCTGGATAGGCTGTATGAAGCGGGAAGCCAGGGCGGCTCGCATTGCATTTGCTGCGCGATTAAACACTAATTCGGCATGACATTTATTGGCCACAAACGACAGCAAACACGGGGTAAATGTTAGTTCAGAACGGGAGCCGCTTCGCGCTGCCATACCGCCTAAGGGCAAAACCGCAAGCCAAAGCTGCTCGCCCAAGGCCTTCGGAACGCTCGGAACCGGTCGGATCCTCGACTGAAGCGCGGCCGCGTACATCCGGCACCTTTCTACGCTCGCCGTTCGTCGGTGCCTGATCCCACTACACCTTTCTAGTATGCGCCGCCTTTTCCACCGCTTGGCGGTGGGTATGTCGACGGGTCATGTCTTGTTTCCGCACTTTATAAATTGCATTTGTTTCTTTTCGGATCTAAAATACTGAACGAAAACTACTTTTATAAATAATTGAAACGGCTCGCGCAACTTATATATTGTATTTCGACTAAAAGAAGCTTTTAGCGGCTCTGACCAGTAGTAAGCCCAGGACCAAAGACGTCACATTTCGCGAGCTTTCGGCACCGCGGGTTGCCCCAGTAGGTGGAGGAGGTTTCCACGCCGTCCGATTAAAATATGACGCACTATAGTTACTCTCTCCGTGCCCGCTGGCTTGCCCAAACCCCAAGAGACGTGGAAACCGCAAAAAAGGTAGACGCTTAAATATGATTGCAGGGCCCCTTTAAACCTTCGTCGAAATCATTGGACGGAATCAACGCATCGTCCATATAGGCCAACACCACTCCATAACGCAAAGGACCTAGCACGACGTTCATCATTCTCTGGAACACGGCGGATGCGTTCGTAAGTCCAAATGGCATGCGTAAGAATTCGTAATGCCCATCCGGTGTGATGAAGGCAGTCTTCGCACGTGACCCCTCTGCAACCGGTACTTGATAGTATTCCGACGCTAGATCGAGCGTTGTAAAGTAGCTTTTTTCCTGCACTCTTTCTAGCTGATCCTCAATCAACGGCAGTGGGTAACAATCCCTCTTGATAACTCGGTTGAGCGCTCTGTAGTCGATAAAGAGTCGCTCTTCGCCACTTCTCTTTTTCACGACGAGAAGTGGGCTTGCATATGGCGATGAAGAGCCCTGAACGATTCCCGCAGATTTCAGTTCGTCAATAGCTTGATTTACCCGGTTACGCTGATCGTACGGGAGTCGATACGGTCGAAGCGATACAGGTCCCGCATCCTCGACAGTGTCGATGGTTAGCTCTACCTTACTGGTCTCGCCAAGCTCGAAAATGTCTTTCGCGAAGCAATCTCGATAGTTGTTGAGTAAATCAAGCAACTCTTCAGTCTCGTCAGATGTCACTCGCTCGCCAATCTACAGTTCCGCCAAAGTAATCGGTTGGAGGGTCTTACCTCGTATGCAGAAATTTCCCAGCTCGCTGTCCGGTTCAGTCGATGCACACACGTTTCCCCGCGCCACGATATCACCTTGGGCAATGCAAAGTTCATTCGTCGAAACGTTCATGACGGGGATCACTCCATCCCTCTCCTCGCTTACTCCCACGACGCATGCTGGAATACAGTGTTCTCTTCCTCTTGCGTTCGCACCTGTGGCTCGATGTAGATGTCCACTCCACCTCTGTCGCGAGGAGTCACTGCCACGAATCCAACGTAGTTGGGTGGAATCACGGTGGCTTCTGCAGCCCACAGCACTGGTCACTGTTGGGGTTAGCTCGGGTATCCGCAGGTCACAGAGCTGACTGTCGCCTGCTGATCGTGGGTCTTGCTCGCGGAAGAGTCAGATACAATTCCCACGGCGCGCACGATTGTCACATGAGGCTGCTCGGTCAAGGGCTGACCAATTAGGAGAGGAACTCCTTGAGCCTCGTCGGGTACAATATATACAGTAACCTCGGCAGTTGCCTCGTCGACCTGCAATGTAGCGCGGGCCTTCCAGAAAACTTGGATAGTACCGGCTCTATAGCCGCTGATGGAGAAAGCCTTCTGGAGTTCCTGGCGTTCAAGCGCGAGGCTCTCGGCGTCGGACTACCGAAACGTAACGCACTGGCTGCCCATGTCAATGTACGCCCTAACGCTCCTCCCATTTATCTCTGCGTCAAGAAAATACTTCGCATTCGGCGAGCCGTCTTTGCTCATGCAGAGCACCTCTTGCCTTTTCGAGGTGCCGCCAACTGAAGTTGATCTCGATGGGCAGTCTTTGGACCCATGTCCCAATGTTTTGCTTAGGTCGCAACGGAGACGTCGTTGCGGCCTTGGGCAATTCATGAAGAGATGTCCAAGCTCCGAAGAATTGTAGCAGCGAGGAGCCTTTTTCTCTTCGCTGAGTTTGTTCGTTCGGAACCCAGAAGAATCGGGGACGGCATGTCCCGAAGCCTCGCGGCCCAACTTGCCCGAAGCGCTCTTCGCTCCCGACGATATTTTCGTGTTGAGGGGGTGCTCCTCCATTCGCTTCATGCAGAAAAGAAGACTCTCCGGGGTTTCAAACATCTGGGTGCTGAAGGCCCGTACCGCTTCCTCGTCGTTCAGGCCCGTTATCAGGTAGTCGACGCAGACGGAGTCAGGGAATCCGCACAGTCGGGCCTTCGGAAGCTTGTCGTAAAAGTAGGCGTCCAGCTGTTCGCCGCGCTGCCTCTGCCTGGCCTCCATGTCACGGTGGAGCTGCTGGTGGCCCACAGTTGACGGGAACGCTCTCCTCAGCTCCTCCTTCCACTCGACCCAAGTCCGTCGCGTTGTTGACACGGCATCGTAGCAAACCTCGGCCACGCCCTCAAGTTTCACCAAGGCGAAACAAGAGGTTTGCTGGTCTGTCCAGCCGTATGCCGCTACCAGGTCGTCGATCTTGTTGACCCATGCTTGTGCCGAAAGGATCGTTTTTGTGGCTGGGTCAAAGGCTGGCACCAGCCTCCCGCTGACCGACGCCGGATGGCTCGTCGCGGTGTCACGCTGGGCCGCCAAACCCGCGATGCCGCTAATCGCCTCCTGGACTGCAACTTGCACGGCGGCCTCCATGATAGCCTGGAAGTCCGTTGCCGTCGCCGAAGGACCGGGAGGAGACATACCGTTGGTTTCCGGTGTTCCTGATGTGCCGGCAACTTCAGTCGATGTCGGAAAACCATTCGGACTCGGAGGGCGTGGCACATTCGGAGCGTCGCTCTGGCCGTGAACTTCACCGGAGGTGTTGACGTCCTTCTTTGAAGTACTTGCCACGTTGTGAGCATGCTGTCCAGCCCTTTTGTCGTCTTTCTTCTTCATCGTGATAAGTTAAATCCGGTCTTGATTCGCTTAATTTTAGCAGGGAAATTTTTCGGCTAAATTTTGCGGGGAAATTTTTCCGCTAAATTTAGCGGGAAATTTTCCTGTTAAATTTAGCGGAAAATATTCCTCCAAACCTAGCGGGAAACATTTACCCACGTGACGCCACTCAACCCGGAAAAATTTTTCCGCTAAATGTTGCCGAAAATTTGACCCTCGTGACGTTACACGTGGCGTGTATGACGTCACATTGATTAATGTGACGTCACGTGAAATTTAGCGGAAAAGTTTCCCCGCTAAGTTTTGCGGGGAAATGCTGGTAAGTTTCCCGCTAAATTTGGCGGGAAGGTTTGTTGCTAAATTTAGTGAAAAACTTTCTCGGCAAATTTAGCAGAAAATGTTTACCCTCGTGACGTCACGTGACGTCACACGTGACGCCACTGAACCCGGGAAAATTTCCCCGCCAAATTTAGCAGAAAATTTCCCGCCAAATTTAGCGGGAAACTTTTACCCTTGTGACGTCATGTGAATAAATGTGACGTCACGTGAAATTTAGCGGAAAAAGTTCCCCGCTAAGTTTAGCGGGAAAATGTTGGTAAATTTCCCGCTAGATTTGGTGGGAATATTTCCCCGCTAAATTTAGCGGGAAAATTTTTGCTAAATATAGCGGGAAATTTAGCGAAAATTTCCCGCTAAATGGGAGGGGAGCAGGAGAGGAGGAGGGAAGGGTACGGAGGGGAGGAGGGGCATACCCTCCCCTCTGTACGCTCCCCTTTTCCTCCTCAAGAGCTGCGCTCCAATTCGGCATTACAGAGAATTGTAAACGTCTTTCATCTGTTTTCTTTAATGCCTCAAAAGGAAAGAAATTTAACTTTACACACTCACTTCGTTTTCGTTTGGACGTTGTGCAGATCAAAGGCAGCGCCACCTGCGCAGGAAGCGCCCGCCACTCGAATCCTTTCTGCTCGCCCAACCTGGACGCGACGCACGTTCTGCACGAGCTCTCCAAGCAGAACCACGACGACTTCTGCCTCTCCTACCTCTGGACACACCGCGACTTTCCTGAGGGAACGCTGGGACTGGCGTACATGGCCGAACCCGACGGTGAGCTGTACGGAGTTGCTGTGTCTCGCTAAGGGGCTCCACTCAAAGGGGTATGTTGTGTTCTGCTTTTATGTTGGCAACACTGTATATACCATAACGTAATCTGGCAACCAATGACTCGCATTAATTTTTTTTTTTTAATGGAGTAGTCGGTTTTTTTTTTCGTGTCCTCAGGACACTACAGGGTACTCCGGAGATTTTGTTTTACAGCGGAGCTGTTAAGATCTAGTTTCCCCAGGCTCGTGTCCGCCAGCAAATAAATGTCAACACTACACTCCAGACAGCTACCGCCATCTATGAGCGACGGCGGCATCCAGACAACCGGCTTGGTGGTTTTGTGGTTGCCGCCATCGCTCATAGATTGCGGCAACCTTTCCAGCTTGCCGACTTGCGGCCGGCCATTACTTCATTCCCACCATAGTACAAATTTGCTGATCGTCCTTTTTCACCAGAGTGGAAAGGCTGAAACTTTTAGCTACCCCCAACGAACTGTATTTCCGAAATCACCGGCCTTTATCCTTTCCGGTATGCTATTTTTGCATTGCGAAAATTTATAATAGTTATTGTGAAATCGGCTAGTGAAAACGATGCCAAAACCAACCTATTTATACCCTTGCTTTTCAGTGCCGTGACATCAGTGGAAGGCAGGCTCGCAGTTCGAGCGGGCAGTCCAAAAATGGACTATGCCGACCATTTGTTTCCTGCTACTGCACGGGTGCTGGAGTGAGCTTCTATCTAAAGCATTTATTTGACACCATGAAACTGCTCGTAATCAGTTGGTAACAGAGTCCATATAGTACAAAAAGTGAACTCCTGCCTTCCCCTGACGTCACTTTTGTTTATTGTTGCCACTAAGGACTTTTAGCTTGACGAACACAATGAAGACAAAAATTGTAAATTCAATAGCTTCGTGAACAAAAAAAAAGGTATTTTGGCCCAATATTTGGGGAATTGTTTCAGCGATGTTTCTTGGCGTGTTTAGCAAATTTTATGCAAATTGTGGACCACGAAGAAAAGGCTGGAGAACCCCCTTTAAGCCGCTGTCGCATTGACGAACAATAGACCCTTTTCAAAGTCCCATCAAGCACCCATTAACAGTCGCCATTTTTAATTTTTTTTTTTTGTCATGAAGGCACGTGATTGGATTTGGGTCCTCGCCGAAGGCTGACGCAGCAGCACTCGTTCTCGATACAAGATGAGCCGAATTCACGTCGATCAGTGAAGCAGTCCTCGTGTCCAATAACATGCCCAGAGCGCGTGCCCAAACAATGGCGGACCTGAATATTTGGCGCCGCAGCTTCTAGATGGCACGCACTTCCGAAAAGGGTATATTGGACATGTCCATCAACACGAGGGAAAGTGTTTTTGGCGACCCTGTCACATTGGAGCAGCAACTGCCGCGAAGCATATGTTCTTGTCGCCCGGCAACCACCTTCGCCGACCATGTTCACTGACGGTCGGTGAACAACCCCGTCACTGTGCACTGACGGTGCGACCGAGAAACACTCCGCGATTTCGTTTATTTATATAGCTTTGTTCGTTTAAGGTGTGTTATCGGTGAAATTGTGCTTCCACAAAGTGCTAGTGCACTCGAAAAACAAGAAACGATTTCTGGTTCACTGGCTGATGAAGCAGCTAAGCCTAACCGAGTAAAAGTAGATTACAATATATATATTTATTTGTTTTACGCCAGCGTATAAAGGTGTTTTGCATTTTAGGCAATTTCCATTTCTAGTGTAAAATGGGCTATAGTGCCAACTGTACCCCAAGTGTCTTGTGTAGAGTGGCACTGAAATAACATTGTTTAAAAACTGCGATTCAATGTTGTCTATCTGTTTTGTCTGCCAGCTTTGTGATCGCTTCGTTCACCAATAGTTGCTGAGGTTTTAAAACAATTTTAGGTCTCCGGCAGTGGCTGTTTTCAACCTCCCAATATCAAGAAACATGAACGGCATACTGCTCGTTCTAATGCTTTGACTTTTGTATCGTACGCTTTCGCGGATGATTTTTCGCATATTTCTTAACGAATACGGGACCACGATATTTTTATTATTCCAGCGATATGTATGTTGATGATTGCTTGCAATTCTAACTTGAGCGACTGTGTGAACCTTCAAGACTGTACCTAGGACCTTTTGCCCAATCGCTTTTCGTAATTACGTAATGAGCGCATTCATCGAAACTATATGAGCTGCACAATAGGCTCCATTAATGTTAAACGTCCTTGCCAGGCCTCTGTTTAGGTAAACGTTTGGAAAAACTCATTACTGGTCCAGCGTTTCACCACCGAAGCTATCTGTGTTGTGTTGCCGGCATAAACTTCGCCCATCCATGGGGAAAGGAGGATGGACTTACATGCTCTCCTATGGGGCGCATGCAGATTTGCACGGTAGTCAATACAAGTAATCAAATTACTTGTATTCAATTACTTTTTGCAGTAATTTTTTAATCATTTGATTAAATGTACTGCATAGTAGTTACAAGAGTAATCCGATTAATTTTGGAAATACTAAGGTTACTCTTAACCCCAACTATTTTACTTCCTCTTTTTAATGACGTCCTTTGCACAAGTTTCCAAACAAGAAATCCTCAAACCAAATCCCCGACAGGACGAAGGTTTACTGAAATTGGTGGATTAAAAAGATAAGTAGTGTATGATTTTGTGATTCTAATCTAACAAAGAACAGTACGACAAGCCCGTTTTAAAACCGGCAGAAACAAAAATGTTGTTTAGAAAATTTGAAGTATTCAGGAAGGTAACGGTTGCTTCTTCCAGTGTTGTTCCAGTGTTGGGTAAAGTACGTCTGAAATGTACTTGTAGTAAAGTGCAAAGTAAATTAGAGGTTATGTACTTCAAGTAAAGTAGTAAGTACACCAGGCACAAAGTATTTGAAGTAAAGTACATAAATACAATTTAGTTTCAAAGTAACGCACAAGAACGTTTAACGCAATCTTTCACGGTGCCCTTTTATTCCACTATACAATGTTTTTTTGTTTTTTGTTTTTTGTTTTTAACTGGTATGCATTGTTTTAAGGGTAATCGAGGGTGCATCAGTTATATTCGGAAATGGCGGCGAATATTAGATAAAGTCAGGTGACCACGCAGTAGTTATTTTCGGGAATTGTGCCTAGTTCAGGAGTCCCTCCGACTCCTGATTTTGGCGCCGCTTGCACGGGCTTCCACCGAAACAGCATGACGTCAGCCCCGTAGCTTTCGCTACAAGCACTCCTCTCGTAAAGTGTATCCTCTCCTAATATTTGTATCGCTCTTTCTTGCGCTGACAGAACGAGAAGTAGCGAGAGGTCAAAATGTTGCTGGAAATGCCCTCCCCCCCCCCCCCCCACACCCCCAATAAAAACGGAGCAATGCGTCATCTGCTCACGTTTCTGGTTCAAGCAGAATATCACTCCCAGTATTTTTTCTTCAGACTTGACAAAGCGTTAGTTTTTATACAAATTTAACAAGACCAAATTTGGGGAATGCACTTCCTGGTACTTTTCTCGGGAAATACCAGAAAGAAATACTTGAAGTAAAGTGCAAGTGTATACGCAGAGAATGTACTTCAAGTGAAGTTCAAGTTTTTAAACCTACTTGAAGCAGTAGTTTAATTACATCCCAACCACGGTGATCCCAACACTGACTTTTTCAAGTAACGCCCAATTTCATTTACTCTCAAGTAATCAAGTAAGGTACTTGTATACTTTTTAACCTAGAGTGAATGTAATTATAATCAATTACTTTTTAGTAACATATGTGCATGACAGGGCGCGTGCAAGTTCATTATCGACATCTAAATGGTATTTACACAAAGTTTTATTGGTTTCCTCTGCAAAGTTAACTTTTCTTCACTTATTTTGCTAAATAAAAGGAACAGGGCTGGGCAATGTATCTTCAATATGTATTTCCAGTACAAATATTGTCACGAATGACAAGTGATGAGGCGGCGAATGACTGAGTAAACTGAACGTTTAATGGGGCGAACTTGTGCCCAAAAATAAAAGGGAAAAGAAAGATAACAAGAGAGCGTCGCGGGCGTCGAAGGCGGCGAAGCAGCAAGATCGAACGCTGGGGCGAAACTGACTCTGGCTCGCCACGCGAAACCCCTTATGTACACGCGTGGGCTTCTGGAATAATCGGCGTAGAAGGTTCGACGCGTAGAACATTCTGACCTCGAACAAGCAACAGGATTCTCGAATTTTCCGGAACACTAAATTGCAGGAATAAACAAAATACACGTCGCTCCCAGGAATCGAACCCTGGCTTTTCGAGTGGGAGGCAGGTACGATAACCACTAGGCCACGCGCGCGCTGCCTGCTTGGCCAGCTGCGCGCGCGGCATTACTCCCCCTTTAAAAAGTGCATCGCCCCGATGCAACACAAAACGAAACAAAATAAAAAAGAACGATAAACTAAAGAGTCCTTTGGAGCACATAAGGTCCACAGTCCTATCGAGCGTAGTACGGCTTCAGGCGCACGACGTGGACGACCTCAGGTCGTGGTGGGCGGCGTGACGATGTTCGTGTTCCGTCGGGCATCACCTCGTAGTTCAGCTCGCCGAGGCGTCGAAGTACCTTGTATGGTCCAAAGTACCGTTTCAGCAGTTTCTCACTGAGGCCGCGGCGACGGATGGGCGTCCACACCCACACCCTGTCTCCGGGCTGGAAGTGGACGTCCCTGCGACGAAGGTTATAGCGGCCCGCGTCGACGCGTTGCTGGTTTTGAACCATGAGTCGGGCGAGCTGGCGGACTTCTTCGGCCCGTTGTGCAACCGCCTGGGCGTCGTCGCTCTCATTGTCAGATGGCTCATGGGGCAGCATGGCGTCCAGCATGGTCGTTACCTTGCGACCATGTACCAGCTGGAAAGGTGTGTATCCAGTGGTCTCTTGAACCGCCGTATTGTAGGCGAACGTGACGTAGGGCAACACCTCGTCCCACGTCTTGTGCTCTACGTCGACGTACATAGAGATCATGTCGGCGATTGTCTTGTTGAGTCGCTCTGTCAGTCCGTTGGTCTGCGGGTGGTACGCAGTGGTACGACGATGGCTGGTGTGACTGAGCCGGAGGATTTCTTGGGTCATCTGTGCCATGAACGATGATCCGCGATCTGTAATCAGAACTTCGGGAGCGCCGTGCCGGAGGACGATGGACTCGATGAAAAACTTGGCGACTTCCGCAGCAGTCCCTGAAGGAAGGGCTTTCGTTTCGGCGTACCGCGTGAGATAATCTGTGGCGACGATTATCCAGCGGTTTCCCGACGTTGACGGCGGAAACGGGCCAAGTAGATCCATTCCGATCTGCTGGAACGGTGCGGTCGGGGGAGCAATCGGCTGCAGGAGACCTGCCGGCTTCGTCGGCGGTTTCTTACGTCGCTGGCACTCGTGGCACGATCGGGTGTAGAGGTGGACGGCTTTGGGGAGCTTTGGCCAGTAATACTTTTCACGAATACGGGCCAGTGTTCGGCTGTAACCGAGGTGTCCGGACGTCGGGTCGTCGTGACATGCTTGGAAGATCTCCTCCCGAAGGTCGGTCGGGATTACCAGCAACCACGGTGTGTTGTTGTCCCCGAAGTTCTCTTTGTAGAGTACACCTTGTCGAATGGCGAAGGTCGGCAGTACTCGTGAGAAGACACGTGGCACGGTACTTCCGCCCCCTTCCAGGTGCTCGATTAATGCGCGCAGCTCAGGATCGTCCCGTTGACGTCGTGCCATGTCGTCGGTGTTCACTGCTCCCAGGAAGCACTCGTCGTCATTGTCGTCGCTGCAGCCGGGAGGGGTTTCGACGGGGGCTCTGGACAGGCAGTCGGCGTCGCTGTGCTTGCGGCCTGACTTGTAGACCACTGTCATGTTGAACTCTTGTAGTCGGAGACTCCATCGAGCGAGGCGTCCTGACGGGTCCTTGAGGTTCGCAAGCCAGCAGAGCGAGTGGTGGTCCGTGACTACACGGAACGGGCTCCCGTACAAGTAAGGACGAAACTTCGTGATTGCCCAGACGACCGCAAGGCATTCTTTCTCAGTCGTGGAGTAATTTTTCTCCGCCTTGGACAGTGTCCGACTTGCGTAGGCGATAACTCGCTCGGTGCCCTCTTGCACTTGAACCAGTACCGCGCCCAGTCCAGCGTTACTTGCGTCCGTGTGAATTTCGGTTTCCGCTTCTTGATCGAAATGTCCAAGAACAGGAGGAGTCTGCAGTCGTCGCTTCAGCTCGTCGAATGCCTGCTGCTGCTCCTCGGTCCATTCGAACTTCTCGGCGTCCTTCGTGAGGTTTGTGAGCGGTGCGGAAATTTTAGCGAAATCCCGAACGAAGCGTCGATAGTAGGCGCAAAGTCCAAGGAATCTTCGCACGGCCTTCTTGTCTGTCGGCGCTGGAAATGCCGCGACGGCGCGAGTCTTCTCGGGGTCTGGGCGGACGCCTTTGTTACTAACCACGTGGCCTAGGAACTTCAGTTCGTCATAGGCGAAGCGGCACTTTGACGGCTTGAGTGTGAGTCCGGCGGTCTGAATGGCTTGGAGAACAGCTCGGAGTCGTCGCAAGTGCTCGTCGAAGTCACTTGAAAACACTACGACGTCGTCAAGGTAGACGAGGCAGCTCTGCCACTTCAGCCCTGCCAGTACTGTGTCCATGACACGCTGGAATGTTGCCGGCGCCGTGCATAGGCCGAAAGGCATCACCTTGAACTCGTACAGGCCATCCGGCGTGACGAAAGCTGTCTTCTCTCGGTCCCGTTCGTCGACTTCGATCTGCCAGTAGCCGCTCTTTAGGTCCATCGATGAGAAATATCGAGAGTGGCGCAGCCGGTCTAGAGTGTCGTCGATGCGGGGAAGTGGGTAGACGTCTTTCTTCGTCACCGCGTTCAGCTGCCGGTAGTCAACGCAGAACCTAAGCGTTCCGTCCTTCTTCCTAACCAGCACGACTGGAGAGGCCCACGGACTGCTTGAAGGCTGGATTATGTCGTCGTTCAGCATTTCTTCCACTTGCTGTTGGATGACCTCCCGTTCTTTTACGGAGACTCGGTACGGCGATCGGTGCACCGGGAGCACGTCGTCCTGGGTGACGATGCGATGCTTCGCAACGGTGGTTTGGCGCACCTTCGATGACGTCGCGAAGCAGTCGCGGAATTCGGCGAGGAGGTTACTCAGCTGCCGTCGTTTCGGGCCTGGAAGCTTGGGGTCAATGTCAAGCTGCGCTGGCGGCGTAGTGTCTTGCTGAGGTGGCGATGATTCCTCAGCAATCGCGGCGATTTCGACGGAGTTCCGAAGTTCCTCGACGTGACCAACGGCTGCACCTTTAGTAAGGTGTTGCGTTTCGTTTCGGAAGTTCGTCACGAGGACCACAGTGCGGCCATCCTGGACTTCAGCTACTCCTCTTGCGACGCCTATTCCTCTTCCCAGGAGCAATTGAAGGTTGCCTTCCAGAACAACTTCGCCGCAGGTAGCTGCATCGGTCACGACGGGTACGACAACACTTGATCGCGGCGGCAGGTTCACGTGGTCCGCAGCTACTCGGACGGCGGCTGACGCTGTTTCCGGCTTCTCTGAAGGTGGAACAGGCGTCCGCAGCGTCAATCTGTTTTCACCAAGGTCGATGACGGCGGCGTATTCACACAGAAAGTCCATTCCGAGAATGACGTCTCTGGCACAGTCTTGTAGAATGACGAATTTCACAGGGCACGTCTCACCGTGGATCTTGACGCGAGCGGTGCATCTCCCGACTGGTGTCCACACTAAAATTTTAACAGCACCTGTATTGGTGTGACAAAAAGCTTGTCCTATGGGGAGCACCCTTATTCGTGTAACAAAACACCCTATGAAAGGGGTGTAATTCTTAGCACCCTAAGAAAGGGGTGTGATTTTCTGACACCCTAATAAAGGGGTGTGATTGTCTCACACCCTAAAAAAGGGGTGTGATATTTCTAACACCCTTAATCATGGGTGTGATTTCTAACACCCTAAAAAGGGGGTGTTACTTTCTAACACCCCTTTTCTAACAAGGGTGTGATTTTCTAACGCCCATAAAAGGGGGTGTAATGGCTGCCCGGACCTCCACAAAACGTACGGCAAAATGACCACAACTGAGCCCAAATATACCTGAACCACTCTTTATTCTTTCAATCAGGGAACCATTCTCTAGTTCTTCAGCATCTTGGTCACAACTTTGATTGCGACTGCACGTAAGGGAGAGAAGCTGAGCTTCAGGCAGATCCTCTCTAAGAGGCATGCGGTGTTGTATATCTTCTTCCCGTAAGCAATTCCGAAGAGCCAGTAGGCTGCCATTGTGGCAGCTAATCCTTCTTCGGCATTTGCCACCTTGAAGAGCTCCGTCCTATCCACGTACAAGCACATGGTCTCTGCGCCCTCCACGTCGCACCCAGTGTGCACTACACATGGTGTCACAGGAATGGTTCCATCCTGCATATATAAAAGCAGAATTGAGTCAGTCACAAAACAAAAAGCTGCAAAATGACACATAAGGAATCATATTAAAAATTCGTGGCACACTTAATTACCATTAAGGGTTCCTTATACATACTAGCCATACAGCAGGCGGGGGAGGTGGATGAGAGGAGGGGTGGGAGGGGTGGGGGTTACAGGGTGCGCACGCCTACGCCGACAACGCCGCCGCCTTTTCGTCGAAATGGGGTTTCTAATGCTAGCGCAAAAATAAGCATGATTTTATCATTTTACTGCTTGCCATACCCCTGAGCCGCATAAGAATATTATGATAGCATATCTCCTGGTCCTGTCTAAGAGCTACGTAGTCTAAGCAGAAGGCACAAACAAATGTCTTGTTTTAAGACCAAGCCACATGAAAAACCATGCAAAATAAAGGGGAGCAGAGAACCTGTTTCGAGCATCACTGACATTTAAGCAGCACTTGTTACAAGTAGCTGATGAATGCTATATGTGAAAGACAACTTTACTAAAACTGTGCTACATGCCTGCTCAGTTGTAACGGTATATTCGAAGCTTGGTAGTGTGCAATGCAAAAGTTTATAGCATGGCCTAGATTTGAGCGAAGATTTGTTTTCTAGCATTGTGGTAATAACAGCAGCAACACATAACAGGTATGGTTCAGTTCCTCAACATTTTTTGTTTGTTGAGGAACTGAACTGTTTTGTATATTATTTTTGTTTTTGTCTTAGATTTCGTCACTCTAGGGCAGTGAGGAATTTGTGCCACACAAATAAAGTCGAACCTATCCTCCTCAATTTAACTCCATATTTTCCTATTATAATAACTTACACTTACATCCTCATTGACAACTACTAACAAAAGAAATAAAGGGAACATACTCAAGAAATAAAGTGTACGTACCAGACGATGCAGAGGTAATCCATACGACGTTTATTTGAGCTTAATGTCAAACAAACAGTAGACTCGATCGATGTCCGAGTGACGAGAGGAGAGTCCGCCACCAACGCAGCCACGACCGGCTAGCACCGAACACATTCCCCACACCACGGTCCACCCCACCGTTCACAACTTCGAAATTGATAAGAGCGAACAACGAGGGAGGACACTGGCCCTCCTTCCCGAAAACAAGGTCAGCTATTCATGCGGGAAGGGTCCACTTCGTAGAAAAAGTCGGGGGCATCCTGTTCTGAGTCAGCAAGGCGCGCCTAGCTGGGCTTTGCTTGCGGGCGAAGTCGAGGGAAGCACAGGCGAGTTTTGCGGGTCCATGTCTCTTTTTTCGCTGCCTGAAATCGTGATGCGTGCGATCATCCCGAAGAAAAATCTTCCGGGTGCAAAAATAGCAAAATTTTGGCTTTGGATCGTGGATTAAAGTGGATTTTGGATTGTAAAACAGGGTTGCCAAACGCAACTCTCAAAAGATCACGCGTTATCGCCGAGAAACCTCCAACCTCCTCTCGCCAACCGCCAATCGCCTCTGGGTGTGTCTGAACGGGGTCGCTCGCGCACCGCATCCGCAGCCGCTTCGCGAACGCGGATCCGCTTCCAGTGTGAATGCGCCATTACGCTGATGGCGTGAGAAGGCACCTCAAAGTCTGTGACGGTGGCCGGACTCGCGTCCTGTTGCTTTGTTCCCTCATGAGAGGATTAGGGTTGACCTCCGCGGGGGTTGGGAGGGGGGACCTAAAGTCAGGAAAACTTCGAAGCTGTCATTTTTGTTTAGGCTTGTTTTTCTCATGGAAGCGAGGACGCGCGTAGGATTATGTTGCCTCGGCGCGGGTTTGGGGGGATTATCTTTTTCGCCACCTGTTTCATTTCGTTTTCGCTAATGGAAGGAACCATCGAGTTCGAGACCGGGCACCTGATCACCAAGGCCTTCTTGGCGAGGTCAAAATTTATGTACATACAATTGTGAAACCTGTGCAGCACATATTCGTAGTGTTGTGGCGTGGAATCAATGTACTTGACTGCAATATTACGTTCAACCGAGTCATTTTGTGGAAAGGTACAGGAACAAGATTGTGAAGCCGACTGGAAAACTCTGCGGCATCTCCGCAACCATGTGTCACCCAGACAACGCGAAGAATATTAATAGAATAACCAAACGAACACAACCTCCCGAACGCGTTGCCCTTGAAAAGAATGGAAACAAAACCCGGGCCGGAAGAGATTTCTGGCCACAGATTTCTGCCCACTGTCATGGCGACCGGAAGTGCCTGGAATACTATGTATAAAAAATGAAGGGTGAAAACGAGTCACGTCAAACGAAGGGTAAAGGAAAAGAGAGCTGGCCAAAAATTGGGCCAGGAGTGGGAATTGAACCCACAGCCTCTGGCAGTACGGGACAGAGGTTGTGGCAAGGCTCCCAGGTGTGTCGGCGTGTGTGTGGGTGTGCGGCCGGGGGGGGGGGGGGGGCTTTTTCTGCTCCCGGGAACTCTCAGGGATCGGGCCTCGAGACCCCCGCAGTCGCCGCCTATGCCCAGACTATTCTTATTGTTAAGCCAAGATTCCTGTATATTCCTCACGCGCGTGAGAGAATAAATATACAAGGTGCAGACTGTGTAAATAAGATATGCAAAAGTAGCTAAATATTTCTATTTCGTAAAAGCAACTTTTTTTTTCGACGAGTTGGACTATTATCTGTACTTCATATCGGCCACGCATGCTCAACGTGCTTACAAAGATTACTAACGCGTCGACCAAGGCGTGCCTTTGCCTCGCAGGTCTAATCAACAAGGACGAGTTTAGCTACACAGCCGCGCGCACTTATTATCAACAAGCACGAGTTTACCTACGGATCGTGCCACGCGCACTGCCGCTGAAGATTCGCAATGACGAAACGACCTGTCCATGAAACGTCGTTAGACGATCCAAAACGGCGTGAATGCGTGAGAGTCTGCTCTGAGCAGCTCGCCCCTTCGATTACCCATTGATTCTCCTTCATTTGGTTGTCCTCAAAAAGATCACCTGCCATAATGAACGCGATGGGGTTTCCCCATTTCAAGCAGGAGCACAACGGTAAACGACGCTATTATGTTCTTCTTGTAAACAACGCACCCATCTTGGCGGCTCTCTCGCATCTGCTTGTCCCCTTGTCGTCCGCCACTGCGCTGACTGCGTGACTGCGCCATCTCGCGATCTCGCTACCGTCATTAACTGATCGTTGGCTTGAATAGCATTCCATGGAGAATCCAATTCAAGCCCATATTTTTGCGTGGTGTTTGTACGGTGCCTGGAAGCCTGGACGCGTCATCGTTCTACGCACCGTACTGTTTGCTCGCCTCCCGGCCTCGCGCCCAGTTCAAACATGTTCGGAAGCGCGGTCGCTGGACGTCCGTTGACCACTCGACCGGGGACGGAAGCATAGAGCATTGCTCATCGTCATTTGCGACGGGTTTTCGGGCAGAAATTGGTAGGAATAAATGGCCTCTCCTCTGGCGAGAAGAAAAACCGCGTCCATGACAATGATGTTGACGGAACAGAGGGGAAAGCGGATTTGTGTAAGATTAATGTGACGCGCATTCTTGCACGTTCTCGTTGATGTCCTGAAGTTTTGAGGGGACGCGGACCGATTCGCTACATAATTCCAAGCAATTTGAGCTACGTCTTGGAATTGCACAAAGTATAAAATCCACCGCTTAAAGCACATATTACATAAAAATTGGAGCTTGCTAATGCAGGCGACATTTTTTTTCCCGACTCGTTTCATAGTTAGCTTCTCGATTTGGGGCACGTGCTGCTATACCGCGATGACGATCAATCAATGTCACGATGTCCTTACCGGTTCCTCTCGCAGACAAGGGTTTCTTCGACGTGATTAACTTCGACTCCTTGAAATCATATAAGTCCATCACACCCTTTCTACACGTTATGTACGGGGGGTGTTGCGACGAGTGCGTACACCCTTCTAACACGATTTCATAAACATATTTCAAACTGTGGGTGTGATAGGGGTGTAAGAGGGGTGTATGTAGGGTGTAAGCCTTCTCGTACACCCCTGTTACACCCACCAATACTCTAAATCGTGTAAAATGGGTGTAGGAAGGGTGTAGGAGGGGTGTTGGTTAAAAAAACACCCTTTTAACACGATTTTGGGTGTTAAAATATTTACTGTGTGGTGAGATGCCTCCGGCGTTCGGAATTTGAGATCCATCCACGGCGTCGTCACTCTTCGCAAGGAGAGCCTCCCGCCTGGGCGACTCAGTAGTTCGTTCCGGTGTCCACGAGGGCCGATGCGTCGAGGCCGTCGATAACAACATTTAGGCTGTTGACACCGTTGCAGGCGCGTCGGTGCGATGCGGGGCGTCGGGAGAGTGGGAGTGCTCCGGCGTTCTTGGAAGCTGTTTACTCGTCGTTTTCGGCAACGTCACTCCAGGCGTTACCGCACTTAGTTTTTCCGGCGGCGGAGGGAGACAGGCTCTTCGGCGGGCTGCACTGGGGACGCTGAACGTCGCAGGAGGAGGAAGCGGCTTCACGGCGGAGACGACACTGGGGAGGGCGAGCGCCGGAGGTACTCCTCGATGTCGCGAGGGCGTTCGTCATACCTGGGCGCGGTCGTTCGGGTGGAACCCGCAGCCCCAGTTGTTCAGCATCGACGGTAAATGTGGCCGGCTTGCCGCAGTGATAGCACAGAGGGCGTCGATCACGTTCCACGTCGGTCTTCTTCGTGGCGCTGCTGGTGTTCTGGGTGGGCGGGCGCCTGACCATCCGGCAGTCGGGAAACTGTGCGCTGAGGTTCACAATGGGTGGTGCTGCATTCCGGCGGTGAGCTTGCGGCGGTCGTCAGCTACGGCAGCGTAGGTCAGCGTCGGTTCTTTGGGTGTCCACGGTGATCAGCATCTTTGCAGGAACGCTTGCTGAACCTCGTCTCGACGACCTCGGCAATGGAGATTGAGGCCGGGCGTTCAGCAGCTCGCAGAAGCTTCTTAACTCTCCCAAGGAGGCCGCGGATGATGTCGTGAAGGTTGCCAGGCTGTCGTAGCCTGGATGAAGAAGCAGTGACGCTCGAGTGCCGATGGTAGTGGCTGGCTCTGCGGAGGAGGGCATGCCCATGTTCGTGGCCTCCGTGATGAAGTCTTCGACGGTGGATGGGGTTGCAACCAGGACCACCGAAGATGTCATCCCCGACACCTCGCGTTAGGATCTGCAGCTTCTTTTTTCGTCGGTGGTTTGAGGTCGGTGCGAGTGACCAGGTGCAGTGACACTGACGAAACTGGGGATGGTCTCGTTTGCGCCCTGGGTCCTCAAGCGCGAAGAAGGTCCTTGGCCCTCTCCCGTCGATACTGGCTGGTGAAACTGTATCAGCTCATTCTTTCAGGCGGTCCACGATCAACGACGTCTCGCGATTCTCGAACCAGTGCCTGGCCGTTCCTTCGAGCGCGAAGTAAAGATTCTGCAGGCGCTGGTCATCCGTCTATTGGTGGTGTTAGCCACCCGCTCGTACCGTTGTAGCCAGTCCCCGATGTCTTCAAGGTTCACCATGGAAGGACGCGGGCGCGGAGCGGGTGATGTAGATGACAACAGCTGGAGTGGTCATCGTCCCGGTCTTCGTTTCTGCGGCAGGGTCCGAGTTCAGGGGGTAGGGTCTTGGTTCCGGCGACTTGCTCGGCGTCGGAGTCTGGTCTGCGAAGCGGTGGCCTGCCGGGGCTTGAGCACGGCACTTTGGCACGGCGGGAACTCGGAGGGAAAGGGGAGCGCTGCACGGGCATAGACGGTACACCCCGCACCTCCACCAAAAATGTCACGAATGACAGGTGATGAGGCGGCGAATGACTCGAGTAAACTGAATGCTTAATGGGGCGAACCTGCGCTTTCCAAAACAGTAGCCGGAAAAAGAAAGATGCAGAGAAGCTGACAGCGGGCGTCGAGGGCGTCGAAGGCGGCGTACAGCGGCAAGACCGGAACGCTGGGCGAAACCCGACTGCGATTGGCATCGCCACGCGAAACCCCTTATGTGCGATAACGCGTGCGGGTTTTCCTGAGGGACACCGGCGTAGAAGGTCTGACGCGTAGAACATTCTGACCTCGAACAAGCAACAGGATTCTCGAATTTTCCGGAACACTAAATTGCAGGAATAAACAGAATACACGTCGCTCCCAGGAATCGA
>JAZHYW010012878.1:0-10386 GCA_037355805.1 Ixodes ricinus | reverse complement strand
TCATAATGCTTTAAATGTTTATTGTTTGCACCCTCAGTATTCGCTTAAGCAACACTAGAATGGAACTTTACCAGATATGTGTTTCTCTCTGTTTATTCTTTCCTGTTTTTCTACATGTATTCCAAGTGGTTACTATATTTGCACATGTTAATTAGTGCCATCACCTGGGTCTGCATGAACATGAAATTATAATCTAGCATTGAATATACATGCCTGAGACTTTGCCAATAACCAAGCATAGAATTCTATTGCTGATTGATAAGATTGTTCCAATATTTTCATGTAACATTTCAGGTGAGGTAAATTGAGTTTCATTGTAGCTCGTGCCCGAGTCTTGAAAATGTTAGGGCTACTTCGTATGTTGCCACATCACACTGATAAGAAAGTGTGAGCGAACTGTCAAAATATTAAAGGATGGAAGTAGTCTTTCTACAGTTGGAAATAACTGCCTGCTCTCTCCTATTTCCTCTAACACTTTTCAGTTCCACCTGAAAGACAGAGTGATTACATCACGGGAACAAATAAAAAAATAAGGTTAAACAAGAGAGCACGGATTGCTGTCAAAGATGCTGGTGTGGCAGTCTCGAGAAGTGACACCCTCATGCAGAGTTGCATTAGTGGTAACTGCGGACCTACCATGAGGGCATCAGGTCAGACCGGCAGAAAGCAGCTGACCCCAGAAAAGGTCGAGATTGTGTGTGGTAGGTGAATTTTTTTTAAACACTATTTCCAGCTGGGATGTTATTTAGTGTAAAACTTGATTTACTATAAATTGTGTTTTTGCAGCCACGCTTGAGTGGTGGGCGCGGAGAAACCAAACCTGTAGCGGTTTCACGCCTCTACGAGGACGTCCCTAAAATCCTGGGAGAGAAGATCCAGGACCTCAGGAGGGACCTCAAGGATTCCTACTAGTGCAGTGAACACTGAAGGGATGTGCAATAAACATGAAAGGGAATACAGAATGTCTTGAGTGCATATTTTGAGTTTGGTTATGCAACACTGCATTGTGTGACAATTAATTGTAAGTGCAATGCCAATGTGGTTTTGAAGTAGTTCATTCACATTAAACTGGGAATCACTTTATTGGTTGTAGCTCATACTAAAATATAAGTGATAAACACTTGTGGATATTTCTGCTGAAAATGTCCGAGTTTCCAGCTAGAACTTAGCTCCTTTCCAGCTGGAACCTGCACTAATTCCAACTGGAACAACTCCATTTCCAGTTGGAAACAACTTCATTTCCAGTTGGAAACAGTTCCATTTCCAGTTGGAAACAGTTCCATTTCCAGTTGGAAACAGTTCCATTTCCAGTTGGAAACAGTTCCATTTCCAGCTGGAAATGAAGCTGTTTCCAGCTGGAATTTTTCCAGCTGGAAGTAGTTTCCAGTTCCATAATCCATTCCCAGCTGGTTCCAGCTGGACTGATTTACACTTCGGAAGTCATTTGTGCAGATTGTCCCCGATATCGGGTACGACCCGGATGGTGGGATAAGTTTTGTTGATTGTTTAGTCTCGAAAGCCATGATAAGGTTGGTTTGCCTCTACGCTCCGAATAACGAAAGCGATAGAAATAATTTTTTATCTCTTTAAATCAGGTGCTTGACACGTCTGCAAGCATTTCGTTATGCGGCGACTTCAACTCTGTTCTCAGCGCTAACGACAGACTGCCGCGAAGAGCGCTTGCTGACGCTAGCGCGGCTGCTTTGCGTGACTTGCCAAAAGAGCACAATCTAATCGATGCTGCGGAGATGGTACATATAACGCGCACTCTGGTAGTAGGCATTGGCAGGGTGACTCGCAAGCGCGTTTAGATCGAATTTATATATCAAATGTGTTCAATTTTGCTCGTTCGTGGTACGCAGTGAATCCCGTCGAGTTTTCTGACCATGCTTTGGTTATGTTTTTACTAAACGTTGCGGATGGATCACGCCCCATCCAAAAGAAAGCAAAGGCACACAGGAAAATGAATGAGGGCATTCTGAAAGATAAAGAGCTTGCAGATAAAACTTAAGAAGATTGTGCAAGGAGCAGCAAGCCCCTGTATTTGATGCAGTTTCTTGGGAAATCTTAAAGCAGCAGGTCAAGGATGCCGCGATAGCGTACAGCGAACACAAAAGTAAAGAAAGACAAGCGAAAAAGCGAGAACTGATTACGAACTTACCCTAGTAACAGCGATTAAGGCGAACGAGGCCTTCCCGGGAAAGTTCCTAGGGGACATTAAAAGTGTGAAGAAAGAGCTTCTATCGCTTCTGGAAGAGTGATATAGAGGTGCGATGGTAAGGTCACGAGTGAAAATTCTCGAGAGAGACGTACAACCATCAAAAATGTTTCAAGTGTTTGAAACGCAACGAGGTTGTGAAAACACAATTCGGAAAATTGCAGATAAGTACGGCAGGTGTGTGGATTCCCAGCAGGAAATAGAAGACACCTTTCACGAAAAGTACAAGACTCTGTTCGGAAAAATACAAACGCAGACATCGCACCTCGACGCCCTCCTTAGTCATGTTCCAAAAATAAAGAAAGAACTCTGGAAATGATGAATTCCGAAATTACTGAAAGAGAAATAGCAAAAGAACTAGCAGATATGCCATCGAACAAGTCTCCAGGGCCAGACGGGATTGGCAGTGGCTTCTACAAAACGTTTTCGGAGCAGCTAAGTCCGCTACTTCAGAGGGCTTTTCGGGATATCAAGAAGCTCAATCTGCTACCGCCAAGTATGCGAAAAGCCTTGACAGTGCTCATTCCTAAAGCTCAACGCAGCTGAAGAAACTCCAACAGTGGGCAGCTATCGACGTATAAAAATTTTATGCACGGATTATAAAATCCTGGCGCGAATTCTTGCAAAGAGACTAAAGATAGGGCTCCGAGAGGTTATCAGGGCTCAGCAGACCTACGGCTTGAAGGGGAGGTCAATCGCAGATAACCTGCATACGACTCGGACGGTTTGTGAATTTTCGGCCAGACAGACACACCACTTGCGGTTCTTCAGGTTGAAAGCTTAAGTCGAGCGTTCGATAGGGTAAATCATGAGTTTCTCTTTGGACTGCTTGACTTTGTGGGTCCCGGTGCATACCTTGGGAGTGGGTCCAGATATGCTACACGAATATTTCAACTCAACTTTTGACAAATGGGGCAAAACCAAACAAAACTGCAGTAGAAGCATCGGTGAGACAAGGGGTGCCCTTTGTCCCCTTAACTTTTTCCCTTTATCTAAAACCTGCTGTGTCGGTCGCTCAGCTCGGACAGAGACATAAGAGGTCTTCAGATGACCAACATGAACCTCAAAGTGCTAGCTTATGCGGATGATGTTGCTATCACAATGTCAGACGAAAGTGAAATACCCAAGGTACTCAAAATACTGGAAGAGTACTGTGCCGCATCGGGAGCGAAGGTCAACATTGAGAAGGCCACAGGAGCATGGCTGGGCAACTGGCCGTGCAACCCAGAAGTGCTGCTGGGACTGAAGTGGTCCCCGTGCATGAATAGGTACCTAGGAGTACAGCTGGGGTCTCCCAAATCGATTGACGAGGCATGGGCGCCAAAACTTCAAGCGATGAGAATGTCCCTTCTTCCTTGGCGGAAAAGGCAGATAAACGCAATCAAGCGCAGCCACGTCTGCAACGTTGTCCCGTTCCTGAGCATGCTTTACGTTGCACGTGTAGTCCTAGTTAGCAACAGCGTCATCAGTTAAGTTCATCACCTGTTCTTCACATTTATTTGGGCGTCACCGATGGAAAAGATGCGACGAACTAACCTATTCTTGGAACTTAGGAATGGAAGCTTCGGCCTGGTCAGTGTCTACTTCGAAACTAATGGTGCAGCGCTTCTGGTTTTTTTAGAAACCGCCAAGAAGGAATCACGCGAACAGCGCTAAAGCGGTACGGAGTCGCCACCTAAACAAGTGGGTGGTTGTCGTGGGAGAAATTTCGAAGAAGTCGAGACACTTGACGTTCTACAAGGAGATCGCAGAGGCAATATCTTTTTTCGAAGCAAGGTTTTCGTTGGAATACCTGTTGCAAGTAACTAGAAAGAAACTCTACGATTGGACGCACTAAACACCATGTTTTCCTTTACCGCTGTACAGGAGGGTGTGTGGTGACTTACGAGGGAAAGGACGTCCTCAAGAGGCTAAGGAAGTTGCGCATGCCCATAAGTACGAAACAGTTCTTCATCAATTTCCACACCGAAACGTTGCCGGTGAAAGCGTGGCTGGAAGCAAAGGGCTTCTACATGCCATTAGTACCCGACTGCTGTTTTTGTGGAGAGAGGAAACCCTGCAACATGTTTTCCTAGATTGCAAAAATCACTTTCTGCTTCTGGCAAGATTTTCGGCATGTGCTAGAAACTGACGTTGCGCCATGCTGGGCATCCTTATACATCTTACATTTTGAACAGGACACCTCTCAAGAGTTCCAAGCTTTGGTAGTGATACGGCGCTACACGCCTTGTGGATATGTGAGAACGCTTAAGTGTTGACGGCTACTCCGCGCTTGAGAACAGCCTGGCTGCATTCTTAAAGAGCGCACAGAATGGGTACTGAGAGCTGTGGACTAAATACCGGAAGAAGAAAAGAGAGAACAGGCAATCGTGTTAGAGCGGGTGCTCCGGCCGTTTTTCGAGTCTACCTAAACAAATTGCATTTTCTGACTACCCGGGCTTCAGTCGTCACGGTATGCTATTTATTTTCTCCAAATTCAAAATAGCAATTGAGAAACCGTAAATGAAGTTGATGCCGAAACCAGCATTCAAATTTTCGCGCGCTCTTCAGTGGTGTGACGTCACACATGGTACAGACTTTCAGGTCGTGCATGTAGTCTTAAACAGAGTATGTCAAGTGTTTTTTGCGTGCTTCTCAGTGAATCAGTTACCAAACATTCTTTTCCCACCATCAAACGTCTTGTAATCAGTTGGGAACATGGCTTACTGCCCCCTTTGTACCATTTCTGTCGTCACACTTCAATGTTGCCAGTAGGGGCTCCCAGTTTGAGAAACACGATGAAAACGAAATTCGAAAATTCAATAACTTCGCGAATTTTTTTTCTTTTCACACAATACTTGGGGAACTCGTAGAGCCATGTCTATCGGTGTGTTGAGCCAATTTTGAAGCAAATCAACGACCATGAAAAAATCGCCGGAGTACTCTTTAAAGGGATACTTCAACGAAATTTGAAATATTCCCGTCGTGTTCAAAAATAGGTTGAATATGATCCACAATATCCGTAAATGACAATCGCACGTTTGTATTTTGATCCTGGTGGCTGTATTTTCCGTTATAAACGGCCCACTCTGGCAAGCGCTAGGCCGGCTAGAACGTGACATCCAGCGCAATCGTGACGTAGGTCGTCTCAAGACGAGCAAAGCTACGGCGAGGCTGACGTCGAGAGGATGGCCTAGTCGTTCCAGCCACCGAAGCGGCTGCTTTTGTACGAATTTTGAGTGACGGGTTAATCTTCTATAATCTTGTAGGGGACAATAGCGACTTCTGCGACACACAAAAGGCATTCTCGGGAAGAGGGAGTTCCTCCTTCCCCCTTCTCTCGTCGTGGCCGGAGGCGAGACGACCTCCGTCACTAGCTGTCAAGGTTCCTAGACGAGCATTACAAACGAGGCGTTAGCGACATCCACCAGGTGCTCTTTGCTAATCGTTTAATTCGTTTTAAAATTCTTTTCGAGACTTTTTTAGCAAGATATTGGTATGTTCCATGTGATACTGCTCTTTTGAACGCATATAGACCAAAAAATGAGCGCCGAAATTTCGATGTAGTATCCATTTAAGCGGCAAATGTGTAGGCAGCCGCGCTGCTAAAAGCATCCGGGCTGGTCAATTCAAAATCTGTACCTTGTATAGATTCGAATTTTTCGAAGGCATAGTGTACTGTCAGCAGGGTTTTCATTGAAATTAGATGTGCATTGCTTGAAACATACAGTGATTTGTGAGTGTTAAAAAGTGATGCAAGGAATATATACGTGACCTAGCCGTGAAGCTTGTGACACTTTTATGTAAACTATCAAAGTGAATTAAAATAATGAATAATAACGTAGCGTGGCCGAGCGGTTTAAGGCGCTGCGTATTAAAGAGATGACTACGAAACTGAAATCTGCCGTAAACTAGTTTTTCTGGTTCCATATGGAACAGAAGGAGAAGTATCACATCGAACACACAAATATCTTGTTAAAAAAGTCACGAAAAGGAATTTTGTAAAACGAATTAAACGATTAGCAGGCGAGTGCTCTGGTGGACGTCACTAACGCCTCGAAGTCGGTAATGACGGTAACCAGTGACGGTGACTGTCCCGCCTCCGGCCACGACGAGAGAGAGGGGTGAAAAGGAACTCCCGTCTTCCCGAGAATCCCTCTTTGCGTGTCCCAGAAGTCGCTATTGTCCCCCTGCAAGATTACAGAAGAATAAAAACCGTGACCTAGTACTCCGTAATGCGGTAAGCAGCCGCTGCCTGCGGCTTGAACGATCTAGGCCATCCTCTCCGGACGGCCAGCCTCGCCGTAGCTTTTGCTTCGTCTCCGAGCATCTGCGCAACTACGTCACGATTGCGTATGGGTGTCACATGCTCTCCGCTGGCTGTTCTCCGAGCGCCTGGGCGAGGGCTAATGCGTAGGCGGAAAAAATACAGCCACCAGGCTCAAAGTACAAACGTGCGATTGTCATTTACGGATATTGTAGATCGTATTCAACCTATTTTTGAACACGACAGTATGATTTCAACATTCATATTGCTTCTGCTCTTGAGCTCGTTACGAGGTACTTTCACCGCAGCACCATACTTTTATACCATCCTCGTCGGTAGCGTGGCCGAGTGGTCTAAGGCGCTGGTTTTAGGCACCAGTCTCTTCGGAGGCGTGGGTCTGAATCCCACCGCTGCCATATGTTTTGCTTTAGAACTCAGCAAGGCGGTAAGTTGGGCGAGTTGTTTGAACATCTTCAAACGTGGAAACAGCGAATGTTACGAATGTGCTTTCACTGGAGCGCCGTACTTTTATCCCATCGTCGTCGGTGGCAGCACATAAAGGAGAGACTGGAGGCAAAACAACCTCGGGGACCAGCGCGCCCGGCAACGGAGGGACAGGCGCGGGGCTAACTGGGGTTCCCATGCTTCCTGGCCCGCTAGGGGCTGATTGCGGCAAGCAAGCAACGGGATTCGTGAGAGCGCGAGTAAGAACGTTTTTTCCTGACAGTAGGCTGTTAACCGGGACTGACTTTTTGTGCAATCTTGTGTGCTGTAAACCACCCTTTGTGTCTCTCTGTCCTTAAAATAGAATGACTAAACATGTGAAAGTGTCCACGCATGTTACGTGTAACTGCATATGTAAATAAACTTGCTTTTGCTGCTAAGTGGGACGTAGCGTGGCCGAGTGGTCAAGGCGCTGGTTTTAGGCACCAGTCTCTTCGGAGGCGTGGGTTCGAATCCACTGCTGCCATACGTTTTGCCTTTGAACTCGTTACGAATGTACTTTCACCGCAGCACCGTACTTTTTATACCACCCTCGTCGGTATAGCGTGGCCGAGCGGTCGAAGGCGCTGGTTTAAGGCACCAGTCTCTTCGGGGCGTGGGTTCGAATCCCACCGCCGCCACAGTGTTTTGCCTTTTGAACTCGTACGAAAGTACTTTCACTGCTGCATCGTACTTTTATACCACCCTCGTCGGTAGCGTGGTCGAGCGGTTCACATAGAGTAATATAGTAGAACGTAAAGAGTGGCCACTCGGACCCTATCGCGGCCCAGGAAGTAGGTTTCACGGCAGCCGCCAGCTGGCGCCCATGGTGCCTAATTATTCATACATTCGTTATATTTGTACCGTTCATAAATTGTTCTATCTTAATTTAGAAGCTTTTAAAATTATTAGTAGCTTCGAAGGTTAGAGAAAAATATTCCAATGATTGCGACTTCCGCTTGGGCAAAACGCCGCCATAACAGCAGCCTGGGTGTTGGGCTCGGCGGCTCGGGCGGTCTGCCTGCTGTTCCTGTCGTCACGTGGATTTGTCGGTGTTCACTTGTTCGAAAAGGTGAGCCATTTCAAAACACTATTACGCATGCACATGAGGAGTGTTTCACGGGTCTGTTGGGCGTCAGCGTCTTTCGGGCTTTTCTCTGTTCCATCAGGTTTCATAGCGTGAAAAGCAGCAGGGCGTCTGACGCTGCAAACACGTGCGCGTTGTCTTCAGCGACGCTGATTCCAGCTTTCACATCTCAAACGCGCGTGCATTACATGCTCATTTAAACCGTCGAGTTCTCTCTCGTAGTTGTTTCTTTCCTGGCACTTACGCTGAAATGGAGCTGTACACACAGTTTCTGCGGGGACCGAGAGACGGTGACGCCAAACAGACGTCCTGAGACGCTTCGCTCAATGTGGTGTGGTTTCATCCTACTCGCGCGGGTTTTTCGTTCTTTGCGTGAGGTTTTGTCCTTATTAATGTTGAAAGTACATGCCGCAGCACCGTGCTTTTGATCTGGTCGAGAACAGCCAGCTCAGAGAAATTAAATCACAGGTGAGCAAGGCATTCGATCATCTGCGTAATTCGGTGCGCCCTGCGCGCTGGAGTATGCTGGAGTACCACAGTGAACCATAGTGAACCATAGTATCATGAGGCGCCGAAGCATTGGTTTCACGTCGTTCGAGTTGGTGTATACTGACATGTAATTCATCTTTTTATTTAAGGGCGCTGTTCGTGCACCGTGGTTACCTTGTGATTTATACAATACGAACTTGGCCTTGTGTTTTGTATATTAGTATACAGTTTATTGTGTCATGACCAGCTCCCTTTCCGCAGGCATATCAGAATCTCACGGCGCCGATTCTGCAAATTTTCTTCTGCAGCGCACGCCGTCGAAATGCCCAGCTACGGTAACTACTGCTGCGTAGCGTGGTGCGGTAACAACGGAAGAACGTGCGAGAAACTGGGGAAAAAGTTGCATAGTCCTGTCTATTGGTCACGCAACTTGGGTGTCATTGGGCCTTTCCTGGTCTTGTTCCCGATTGCTGCTTTAGTTTTATGTGCAGCTTGTAGATAGGCAAAAAGAGTCATATTGTTTGGACAAGAGCCGCGGGCTAGTCATGTTTTGAATTGCAATTTTATGTTGTCGGAACAATCTGTAGGTGTGGAATATACTAGGATTTGTTTTTGCAAGAGTGTTCCTTATGATAGATGCGACGGAATTTGTGGCAAGCAGATTGTTAAATAATGATTTGTTGTGCCAAGGGCCTTTTGGGCCTTAATAATTGATACTAGAAGTTTTTGTGCGCTAACAAGGCAGGTACTTTACACGGCGAGCTACTTAGGAGAATTTGTTTGTGTGGGCACACAAACAAATTTGTGTGGACTTTGAAGACTATACCACTACCCTGTGTGTGGACTATAGTCCGGAAAATACGCTACTTAACAGAACGGTGCACACTGCACGCCGAGCATTTCCAGGTATAGTTTTTAATGACCTGGTTGCAGGCCAGCAGTCGACCAGTCTTTACTAGCGACTGCAGAACCACTTGATGTGTGTTTTTTTCTAGTGTGTTCATGTTGAATGCTTCTTTATTGGTATGGATCTTCGTATTGGGTCACCCGTTTTTGCGTCAGTTGTGAACTTTTAGATGTTTCCTCCTCAAACCTGTACAAAAAGGCTGATGAGGTTTTTCTGAAAAATATATTTTGTAACACGTCCTGAAACAATTAAGTGCGAAAATAATTTTCACGGTCTTTTGTTTCTGTCTTTTATGTAAAGTAACTACTTTTTATGGTTATCTTCGTGGCCACAATAAAAATTTTAATATTTGTTACTTGCTGCCGTCTGTTGGTTGTCCTTTTTTTCCTGTTCCGTGACGTAGTTTTATATTTCATATTGGGATTGTACATGGTTACCGCGTTACCTGTCTGTCCTGAAATTGTAAATGAATATAAGCGTGCTTTTGAGTTGTTGAATACACAGCTTAAACGCCCAAGTAAATTCTAAATTAGCAACCGCAACCAAATGTAAAATTGTAATTAAACTTGAGGAAGAAACGACAAGGACGGACAACCATAGTTGGAAGTTTGTGAGGTGTCCGTCCTTCTCGGTTTCTTCCTCAAGTTTAATCCTCTTACCAACCCGCTCGTTCTGTCCTTAAAATTGTAGTTAGTCACGAGAGCCTAGGTGGCGCAAGCTACCACGCAATACAGTTGGAAGCACTAATACTAGTTGTCTATTCATTTGACTACTAGTATTCTGTGACTCTATCCATGTTGAAAAACGAAACCGAAAGCATCCAAACAGGAAGTCGAGAAAAATTTCATGGCGGCCGCGAGGAGCGCTGGTAGTCGAGTGGGCCGCTGGGGTCTATGGGAGTGGCCACTCTTTACGTTTTACTATATTACTCTATGGTCTAAGGCGCAATCTGTTTC
>JAZHYW010012877.1:0-31449 GCA_037355805.1 Ixodes ricinus | reverse complement strand
TATTTTGAGTTTGGTTATGCAACACTGAATTGTGTGACAATTAATTTTAGGTGCAATGCCAATGTGGTTTTGAAGTAGTTAATTCACATTAAACTGGGAATCACTTTATTGGTTGTAGCTCATACTAAAATATAATTGATAAATACTTGTGGATATTTCTGCTGAAAATGTCCGAGTTTCCAGCTAGAACTAGCTCCCTTTCCAGCTGGAACCTGCACTAATTCCATCTGGAACAACTCCATTTCCAGTTGGAAACAACTTCATTTCCAGTTGGAAACAGTTCTCTTTCCAGTTGGAAACAGTTCCATTTCCAGTTGGAAACAGTTCCATTTCCAGCTGGAAATGAAGCTGCTTCCAGCTGGAATTTTTTCCAGCTGGAAGTAGTTTCCAGTTTCATAATTCATTCCCAGCTGGTTCCAGCTGGACCAATTTACACTTCGGAAGTCACTTGCGGAGATTTTCCCCGATATCGGGTACGACCCGGATGGTGGGATAAGTTTCGTTGATTGTTTAGTCTCGAAAGCCATGATAAGGTTGGTTTGCCTCTACGCTCCGAATAACGAAAGCAATAGAAATAATTTTTTTATCTCTTTAAATCAGGTGCTTGACACGTCTGCACGCATTTCGTAATGCGGCAACTTCAACTCTGTTCTCAGCGCTAACGACAGACTGCCGCGAAGTGAGCTTGCTTACGCTAGCGCGGATGCTTTGCGCGACTTGCCAAAAGAGCACAATCTAATCGATGCTGCGGAGATGGTACATATAACGCGCACTCTGGTATAGGCATTGGCAGGGTGACTCGCAAGCGCGTTTAGATCGAATTTACATATCAAATGTGTTCAATTTTGCTCGTCCGTGGTATGCAGTGAATCCCGTCGAGTTTTCTGACCATGCTTTGGTTTTGTTTTTACTAAACGTTGCGGATGGATCACGCCCCAACCAAAGAAAGCAAAGGCACACAGGAAAATGAATGAGGGCATTCTGAAAGATAACGAGCTTGCAGATCAACAAGCTTTTAAGATTGTGCAAGCGAGCAGCAAGCCCCTGTATTTGATGCAGTTTCTTGGGAATCTTAAAGCAGCAGGTCAAGGATGCCACGATAGCGTACCGCGAACACAAAAGTAAAGAAAGACAAACGAAAAAGCAAGAACTGATTACGAACTTACCCTAGTAACAGCGATTAAGGCGAACGAGGCCTTTCAGGGTAAGTTCCTGGGACATTAAAAGTATGAAGAAAAAGCTTCTTTCGCTTCTGGAAGAGTGATATAGAGGTGCGATGGTAAGGTCACGAGTGAAAATTCTCGAGAGGGAGGTACAACCATCAAAAATGTTTCAAGTGTTTCAAACGCAACGAGGTTGTGAAAACACAATTCCGAAAATTGCAGATAAGTACGGCAGGTGTGTGGATTCCCAGCAGGAAATACAAGACACCTTTCACGGAGAGTACAATACTCTGTTCGGAAAAATACAAACGCAGACATCGCACCTCAACGCCCTCCTTAGTCATGTTCCAAAAATAAAGAAAGAACTCTGGAAAATGATGAATTTCGAAATTACTGAAAGAGAAATAGCAAAAGAACTAGCAGATAGGCCATCGAACAAGTCTCCGGGGCCAGACGGGATTGGCAGTGGCTTTTACAAAAAAGTTTTCGGAGCAGCTAGGTCCGCTACTTCAGAGGGCTTTTCGGGATATCAAGAAGCTCAATCTGCTACCGCCAAGGATGCGAAAAGCCTTGACAGTGCTCATTCCTAAAGCTCACGCAGCTGAAGAAACTCCAACAGTGTGCAGCTATCGACGTATAAAAAAGTGAAAGCCGTTTACAACTCCCTGTAACGCCGAATTAGAGCGCAGCTCTTGAGGAGGAGGAGGGGAGGGTACGGGTGACCGGGGGGGGGGGTCACGTGACGTCACTGATGACGTCATCAATGATGATGACGATGACGATGCGGATGCCGATGACGTCATCAGTGACGTCACTGATGACGTCATCAGTGATGATGACGATGACGATGCGGATGCCGATGACGTCATCAGTGACGTCACTGATGACGTCATCGGCATCCGCATCGTCATCGTCATCACGTGACCTCGGAGGGTCACGTGACCAGGGGGTCACGTGACCTGGGCGACCACGTGACCTGGGGGACCACGTGACCTGGGGAGCCACGTGACCTTGGGATGAAGGTCATTCCAAGGTCACGTGACCTGGGTATCACGTGACCTGGGGGTCACGTGACCCCAAGGGTGACCCCCAAGGTCACGTGACCTTGAGATGACCTTGAGGGTCACGTGACCTTGGAATGACCTTGAGGTTACGCCGACGGCGACGCGACGCGACGGCGACGCCGCTCAAGCCGGAAACGGGCGCCTAAGAGCTGCGCTCTAAAATTTTATGCACGGATTATAAAATCCTGGCGCGAATTCTTGCAAAGAGACTAGAGATAGGGCTCTGAGAGGTTATCGGGGCTCAGCAGACCTACGGCTTGAAGGGGAGGTCAATCGCAGATAACCTGCATATACGACTCGGACGGCTTGTGAATTTTCGGCCCAGCCAGACGCACCACTTGCTGTTCTTCAGGTTGAAAGCTTACGTCGAGCGTTCGATAGTGTAAATCATGAGTTTCTCTTTGGACTGCTTGACTTTGTGGGTCCCGGTGCATACCTTGGGGAGTGGGTCCGGATATGCTACACGAATATTTCAACTCAACTTTTGACAAATGGGGCAAAACCAAACAAAACTGCAGTAGAAGCATCGGTGAGACAAGGGTGCCCTTTGTCCCCTTAACTTTTTTCCCTTTATCTAAAACGTCTGTGTCGGTCGCTCAGCTCGGACAGAGACATAAGAGGTCTTCAAATGACCAACATGAACCTCAAAGAGCTAGATTATGCGGATGATGTTGCTATCACAATGTCACACGAAAGTGAAATACCCAAGGTACTCAAAATACTGGAAGAAGACTGTGCCGCATCGGGAGCGAAGGTCAACTTTGAGAAGGCCACAGGAGCATGACTGGGCAACTGGCCGTGCTACCCAGAACTGCTGCTGGGACTGAAGTGGTCCCCGTGCATGAATAGGTACCTAGGAGTACAGCTGGGGTCTCCCAAATCGATTGACGAGGCATGGGTGCCAAAACTTCAAGCGATGAGAATGTCCCTTCTTCCTTGGCGGAAAAGGCAGATAAACGCAATCAAGCGCAGCCACGTCTGCAACGTTGTCCCGTTCTGGGGCATGCTTTACGTGGCACGTGTAGTCCCAGTTAGCAACAGCGTCATCAGTAAAGTTCATCGCCTGTTCTTTACATTTATTTGGGCGTGACCGATGGAAAAGATGCGACGAACTAACCTATTCTTGGAACTGGGAAATGGAGGCTTCGGCCTGGTCAGTGCTGCTTTGAAACTAATGGTGCAGCTGTTCTGGTTTTTTTAGAAACCGCAAAGAAGGAATCACGCAACAGCGCTAAAGCGGTACGGAGTCGCACACCTAAGCAATTAGATGGTTGTCGCGGGAGAAATTCCGAAGAAGTCGAGACACTTGACGTTCTACAAGGAGATCGCAGAGGCAATATCTTTTTTCGAAGCAAGGTTTTCGTGGGAATACCTGTTGCAAGTAACTAGAAAGAAACTCTAATGGGACGCACTAAACACCGTGTTTCCTTTACCGTTGTACAGGAGGGTGTATGGTGACTACGAGGGAAAGGACGTCCTCAAGAGGCTAAGGAAGTTGCGCATGCCCACAAGTACCAAACAGTTCTTCTTCAATTTCCACACCGAAACGTTGCCGGTGAAAGTGTGGCTGAAAGCAAAGGGCTTCTACATGCCACACCGACTGCTGTTTTTGTGGAGAGAGGAAAACCCTGCAACATGTTCTCCTAGATTGCAAAAACACTTTCTGCTTCTGGGCAGATTTTCGGTATGTGCTAGAAATTGCGTTTGCGCCATGCTGCGCATCCTTAAATATCTTACATTATGAACAGGACACCTCTCAAGAGTTCCAAGCTTTGGTAGTGATACGGCGCTACACGCCTTGTGGATATATAGAAGGCTTAAGGTTGAGGCTACTCCGCGCTTGAAAACAGCCTGGCTGCTTATTAAAGAGCCCGCAGAATGAGTACTGAGAGCTGTGAACCAAATACCGGAAGAAGAAAGAGAGAATAGGCAACGTGTTAAGCGGAAAGTGTGTAAGCGGTTGCGCTGCTAAAAGCATACGGGCTGGTCAATTCAAAATCTGTACCTTGTATAGATCTGGAATTTTTCGAAGGCATATGTACTGTCACCAGGATTTTCATTGAAATTAGATGTGCATTGCTTCAAACATACAGTGATTTGTGAGTGTTGAAAAGTGATGCAAGGAATGTATCGCATGACCTAGCCGTGAAGCTAGTACATTTTATGTAAACCAATAAAAGTAATTAAAAATAATAATAACGTAACGTGGCCGAGCGGTTTAAGGCGCTGGTTTAAAGGGATACTACAACGAAATTTCGGCGCTCATTTTCTGGTCTATGTGTGTACAAAGGAGAAGTATCACATCGAACACACCAATATCTTCTTAAAAAAAGACACGAAAAGGAATTTTAAAAGAGTACCTGGTGGATGTCTTTAACGCCTCGCTTGTAATGCCCGTTTATAGTCGGTGACAGGTCAAGAACGAAGTGGAAGCTCCTCCCACCTCTTTCCACTTTAGTCGAGCGAACGCCGGAGAGGAGGCAACCTCCTCTCCACCGTTCGCTCCGCTGAAGTGGAAAGGGGTGGGAGGGTTTCGCACTTCGTTCTCAACCTGTCACCGACTATAGGAACCTTGACTACTAGTGACGGTAACTGTCTCGCCTCCAGCCACGACGAGAGAAGAGGGGAAAAAGGAACTCACCTCTTCCCGAGAATCCCTTTGCGTGTCCCAGAAGTCGCTATAGAATAACCCGTAACTCGAAATTCGTATAAAAAGCAGCCGCTTCGGTGGCTGGAACGACTAGGCCATCCTCTCGACGTCAGCCTCGCCGCAGCTTTGCTCGTCCCGAGACGAACTACGTCACGATTGCGTTGGGTGTCACATGCTCTCCGCTGGCTGTTCTCCGAGTGCTTGCCAGAGTGGGCCGTTTATAACGAAAAATACAGCCACCAGGCTCAAAATACAAACGTGCGATTGTCATTTACGGATATTGTAGATCACATTCAACCTATTTTTGAACACGACAGGTATATTTCAAATTTTGTTGAAATACCCCTATAAGGCACCAGTTTCCATATGTTTTGCCCTTGAGCTCGTTACGAATGTACTTTCACCGCAGAACCATACTTTTATACCATCCTCGTCGGTAGCGTGGCCGTGTGGTCTAAGGTGCTGGTTTTAGGCACCAGTCTCTTCGGAGGCGTGGGTTCGAATCCCACCGCTGCCATATGTTTGCCTTTAAACTCATTACGAATGTGCTTTCACCGGAGAACCGCACCTTTATCCCAGCGTCGTCGGTAGCGTGGCCGGAGGATTCCACTTCCGGCCGCCGAAGCGAAAGGACGTGTGATCATGAGCTCCGTCGGAGCGGTTTCAGCGGCCTCATTGGGCCGCGGTAACAGGACCGAGGAAGGATCGCAGGAGTACTCCGTTGTTTTGCCACCACTGCCAACAGGGTCAGTTGTTTTAAATACTGTTTTTCTTCACGCCGACATCAAGGGGCGGCCTTACCGCGTCGAAGAGTTCCGCGACGCCCTGGTTCGTCTTGCCATACTCCCCGAGGTTATCGCCCTTGGGGCGTATCAAATGAACCATGTGTGGGCGGTGACCTTCAAGAGCGAGGAGGGCAAAAGAAGTTGCTGGCCGCGTCCGAGCTCGTCGTAAAGGGCCGTCGGTGCATTGTCATCGATCCAAGCAACCAGGACGTGCGGATTAAACTGCATTGGCTGCTCTACAACGTCGCTGACGACGACGTGCGGGCAGCTCTGGCTCCGTACGGAAAAGTCGTCGAAGTTGCCAAGGAGAAGTGGCGTGTCGATGGCTGCGCAAGCGTCGGCACAATGACGCGCACGGCGGTCCTCCGTCTCAAGGGAGGCGTGACTGTGGACGACATCCCACACCAGCTGCGGGTCGGCGGCGAGTTGGCCCTCGTCGTGGTGCCAGGTAGGGCTCCTCTGTGCCTGCGATGCCAACGGACGGGACACATCCGCAAAGAGTGTCGCGTCCCCAGGTGCAACGTCTGCCGGCGGTTCGGCCACGAGGGCGCCCAGTGCGTACGGACGTACGCGGCGGCCACGGCCCCTGTGGGGAGCGACGAGAAATCGGAGCTTCTCATGGACGAGGCCGACGCCGAGGAGGCCGCTGCGGGCTCTGTTGACACGTCCGCGTCGGCAGCGGGTGCCACGCCTGCGCCCGTGGGCGGCGCGGCGACCAGCGTGGACGGCACGGCACAGGGCGCGAACGTGACGCTGAAAGCGGAGCTGCGGGACTGTCCGGCAGGCGAAGTGACCGCGCCGAGCACCAGGCATGCGAAGGCCCACGACGACGGGAACGCGGAAGCCGTCGGAGATGTGCCCATGGACGACCCCATCGCCTCTGCGAGTGGCCTGACCACGAAGAGAACCCGGGAAGACGGCGGCATGGACCTCGCCGCGGCAAGCCAGGAGGAGCCGCCCATCAAGACGGCGCCCATCAGGAGAATGCGCATCACCCCGAAACCGAACATTCCCGTGGACGATAGGAGGGCGGCCAAGCCACCCTCTTGAGTGTGTGGGACAGAGCCCGACTAGGACCTCGGAGTCTGCGCGACGGGCAGTCAGTCGCCTCCACTGCGTCGCGACCGAGCGAAGGCTGTACGGCCCGAGGTAAGCGCCATACGGTCTGTCTTTTCCTTGAATGGCCATCACCCTAGAGGCAGCCCTACGTTTTGCCACGATTAACGTACGCGGGCTAGCGGCGAGGCGGCGGCAATACCAACTTAGCAGGTTGTTTGCGGACAACGAGCTGGATATTATCGCCGTCCAGGAAACCAAAGTGGAAAGCCAAGAACAGACAGACCGTATGGTGCAGCCTTTTCGAGCTCTCTTTAACGTTTGTAGCCTCGTTTACATGAATACGACTTCAGCCGCATCGGACACCAATTGTCCTCCGAAAGAGCCGACGCTGCAGCGTTTACATGAATGCGCACCGCGTCCTCGTGCAACGTGTGACGCCACGCCGTGTCAAAGCTCGGAAGTTAAAGCTGCGTTTCCGGTACCGGCCGACACGTGTACAACGTTTACCGGTGCATCGCACGTGAGGTGCGTGAAGGCGTCGACGCTTTCAGCGCAGCTTAGAACTAACATGTCGTGCCCTCAGTCTTCGATGCTACGCAAGGAGTTACGAGTACCGGAAGAGACGTCAATACCTAAACGTCTTGGGCTCCAGGTCGGGCCGCTGGGCCACTCGTATCATAGCGATGTGCGTGCGCACGGCCTGGCGAGCGAGATCGCGTGAACCGCTCTGAGGACGCCACCGCGCTTCGCCTCGCCATACCTTGCCAACTCGGCCAGACCCCGAAGTCGAAAGGCTCCGGCGTAGGCCAGGGACGGCATTCGAGCCGTAGGAGCTGCTCAGTTCTGCGCTACATGCAGTGCTCGGACCTCTCGGCGTCGTTCGTGTATGCGCCGAAACTCTAGCACTCCCTTGGACACGCAAGTTGTATTTCGCAAGGCTTGCACGGGGCCGCCCTCTCCTGATATTCCGCCATTTAGTTTGACATAAAGCCGCGTTTCTTCGAGGAGGAACTGCGGGCGACCACAGGAACCGCTCTCCACCGCCGCCGACAAAGTTGGCGCAGCCATGTTCTCAGCTGTCACTGCCTGCGGCAGCGCCTTCCTTAAGTCCTCCCCGTTCCGAAATGCGATGCGACCTACGTTTACATGGGCTGAACGAATGCGCACTCGCCGTCTCGATACCACCTCTGTCTGGCGACTTGAATGCGATGCGCTTCTGGAGCGCATTGTGCCGTTCAGCATAACCGCATCGAATGCCGACAACTGGATTTGATGCGACTGGTCGCATTCATGTAAACGCAGCTTTGTGTCTCACACGCTGTCGGGATGTCGGGAGGGTGCTGTTTGTTTATTCGCAGATCAGTTGGCGCTGTCGAGACGGCTGTAGGCGCGAGCGCTTTTGGTCGCTTCGTATTTTGTGATTTTTCTTATTCAAATGTTGAATGGCGCGTAATTTGTGCATACGCCCCAAATCGCGAACGCGAACGCAAAGAATTTTTTGAAAGTCTCAGTCCGTACCTCGAATGTAAAAGAGCTATTGTTTTTCTGGGTGATTTCAATTGTGTTTGCACTTTAGAAGATCGTTCCGGCCAAGTACGCCTGCGCGACCAAAGTGCTTTTTATCTAAACGATATCGTTGCGAAGAACGCTTTAGAAGACGTGGGATACTGCGCGTCTAACGGAAACGTACAGTTCACACACTTTCAAGGTTATAGTCACGCGCGACTGGATAGGGCGTATATTTCACTAGACCTTATTCACTTATGCAGCCAATACGCGGTTCAGCATGTGTCTTTTAGTGATCACGCGATGGTAATGTTCACCTTGGGTAACAGAGGTAAAGCTAAAAAATGGAATTGGTCACTGTGGAAGCTAAACAGTAGTCTGGTGAAGGATGAAGTGTTTAGAGCTGCCGTCAACGAGTCTTTTAGGACGTTACATGAAAATGAACAAGCAAGGTGGGGGGTAAAGTGGGAACTTTTGAAAGAAGAGGTTAAAATGAACGCGATAGAAAGAAGTACCATATTAAACCATCAGAAAATGAGGAAAGAGAACGAGCTGAGGCGCCAATTGAACGCCATTCTAATCGAAGAAAGCTTAAAACCCGGCGAGTTTCAACAGGAAATAAGGAACATAAAGAATCAATTGGAAGTGATCGACGTCGAAAGATACAGGGGGCCGTTGTGAGGGCACGATCCGAAAAGCTTTGGTTGAGTGAAACGCCTAATAAGCGTGCGCTGGGCGAAGAAAAAGATACGCGCAGCGAAATGAGATAAAAGAAATTTGCTGCCATAACACAGTCACACGCGATAAGAAAGCAATCGAGCGGGCATTTGTCGACCATTATCGCCGTCTTCTCGGGCAGAGCACACAAGTAGGAGAGGGTTTTGAATCGGAATTTTTATCTTTGATGCCCCAACTCGACGAACGTATCCGTGATAGTTTAGAGACGCCGATTAGTGTTCACGAAATTCAGATAGCCATCGACGACCTCAGCACTGGAAAAACACCCGGACCAGATGGTCTTGGCGCCGAATTTTATAAGGAGTTTAAAACTGAGGCCGCGTACGTTCTCCATAAAGTGCTAATCGAGGCGTACGAAAACAATAGATTGCCACCGTCATTTTTAAAAACACATACGGTACTTATTCCGAAGTCCGACGATCCAGTTAAGCTTTTGTCCGTTGCCTCCTACAGACCGATAAGTTTAGCAAATGTAGACTATAAAATCTACATGAAAGTTTTAACCACACGATTACAGAGTGTTATTCAATGTCTTGTAGGGTCGCACCAGACTTGCGGCATAAAGGGCCGAACAATTGGCACTAACGTACATGTTGCGAGAAGCATTTTGGAATGTTGTGACGCTCTCGAGGGCCGAGTTGCAATGTTGCAGCTCGACCTAGAGAAAGCTTTTGACCGTGTGTCCCATCAGGTGCTTTTTAGTATTTTGGAACATGTAAACGTCGGTTCCGTAATAATTAATGGTGTAAAAATGTCGTACCAAGGTTGTTCTACATGCTTAATAGTGAACAAAAGTGTAAGCGAAAAAATCGAAGTTCGGTCCTCTGTGCGACAAGGTTGCCCTTTGTCGCCACTACTTTTTGCCATTTACTTAGAACCTTTTTGTTTAAGGCTCATCAGTAATCATAATATTCGGGGATTTAAACTGCATTCTAGCGAGGTGAAAGTCCTCTCATACGCGGATGATATTGCCGTTTTTTGTGTTGACCAAGACAGTCTGCGTGAAGTAGTTAGCACTGTTTCTTCTTTTTGCGCGAAATCAGGTAGCCTAATTAACTGGGGCAAATGCAAAGGGTTCTGGCACGGGAACTGGGACACCACACCTAATGTTTTTGTAAATGTTCAGTGGACAACCTTGCCTGCGAAGTATCTCGGCGTGCCGCTAGAGCATTACCGAGATACTGGGCCATATTGGAACGACGAGACGGAGAGCGTGAGAACAAAAACGGAGAATTGGAAGGGCCGGGATTTGTCCATGTTTGCGCGTGCCACTGTCTGTAACCTTTTTCTGACGGCAAAAATATGGTATGTGTTGCAGTTTTTGTCCATGTCGCGCATCAACGTGCAGAGGCTGCACAGAGTGTTTGCAGTCTTCATCTGGGGTTCAACCTGGGAGCGCTCAGCCCGTACGAACTTGTTTCGATCAGTTCGATGTGGTGGGCTAGGATTGTCTCACTTGTTTATTCGGCAAATTGTATCTAGATTTATGTTTCTGCGCGACCAGGAAGATATTTTCTTACGAACTGTTATTCAGACGCGATTACGAAACTTGTTGCCTGAGTTTGTAGTGTCGTCAAGTAACGTCATGTGTTTGAGTGTCCGGGGTTATTTGCGTGAAGTGGTGCTTTCATTCCAGATGTTAAAAGTGCGTTTTTCTTTAGAATATTTGGGTTCGGTTTCACGGAAAAAACTGTATAAGGACTTAGTGGATGTTTTATTGCCAACCCCCTGTACAGGTCCTTATACCCCAATAGCCCAGGTTTAGACGTTTTGAAACGAGTTAAAAGAATGCCGGTAAAACCCACCGTTAAATCCTTTTTCTTTAGATTACACTGCGGCGTCCTGCCAGTAAAGACATGGCTGGAGGAAAAGGGCGTATTTGTACCGTGGTCCACCAATTGTCTCTTGTGTAAAAAACCTGAGACCATAGACCATGTATTCATTGAATGTTGGGATGCCATCTTCCACTGAATGGAGCAGTAGACAAGGCTCCGGAGCGGCGAGCGCGCAAGGCGGCGGCAGCGCGCGCTCGCAGATCAGATATCCGGCCGTGCGAAAACGAGGCAAGCGTGTCGTCAGGTATCATATAGGAAGACCCCATGTCAAATATTACGATCTAATTCCGTCTATATATTTAATAAACTGGCCAGCAAACTTTCAAACGAGCCAAGTCGCCGAAATCTGCCAACTCTAGCGTGCGACGTGAGGCGCAATCGTCAGCGCAGTCAATGCGACGGGGTTGGAGCGGCCAACGTTGAACCACTACGCCAAAGGCATGACTACGTCATTCTCACGTTTTGGTTGTTTTTACTTCTCGGAGCGAAATTGAACGATGACGTCATGAGTTTCTCCTCCCGGTGTTGGCTCTACGGCGTCCACGTGATCACCGTAACGCGGATGCGCCAGTTTGCGCTGCCCTGCGCGTTTATCGCAAGTCCGGTTTCTCCGCTCCCCCTCTCCTCTTTCGTGTTCTCCCTTCCCCTCTCCCCCGGGCCATCACCGTCCACGCCATGCGAAGCGACCTGCCCGCGTCGCGTGTCCTGTACCTCGCGCCTGCGAACGTCACAAGACCACGTGGTTCGACGTGACGTGGCCATGACTCTGAGGACACGGGACCAATGTTGCCTGACGCAACCGAAGTTTCGGTTTCGGTATCGGCTGATGTTTAAATTAAGATTACACAAATAATATTCAACATTTCGCGAATCCGAAGACGTAGAGCTGTTGAGTAGTACTTTGTGAAATGGAATCACATGTAAGCCTAAATTTTTCGGAATTGAGCGGAGCTGCCCTCTTAAGAAAGAGCTACCCATAACAGCGCAGGGAATTCGCTTCCTGCCCGTTGACAATAACGGTGGGGTTCCCTACGACATGTTCATGGCACTCAGCCTTCACAGTATATGGAAGACGAGGATGGGGGTGCGCCACGCGGACGTGAACGTCCGGCACGGTCAGAGAGAACTTTGTCGAAAGTGTGGCCTATATTCGTGAGGTGTATCGGGCGCTCCCTGAACCCCCAGACTGGTGGGAGGTCCTGAATGACTTGGTTCTCCTGAAGAGATTTTAATGTCACCACGTCGACAAAGAAGTGATTGACGTGTCTTAACGTTTTATCTGTACCAAATGCTAAAACAGGCAATAAAAAAAAAAAAAAAAGTAGCGTGGCCGAGTGGTCTAAGGCGCTGGTTTTAGGCACCAGTCTCTTCAGAGGCGTGGGTTCGAATCCCACCGCTGCCATATGTTTTGCTTTGAACTCGTTACTAATGTACTTTTACCGCAGCACCGTACTTTTGTATCATCCTCATCGGTAGCGTGGCCGAGCGGTCTAAGGCGCTGGTTTAAGGCACCAGTCTCTTCGGAGGCGTGGGTTCGAATCCCACCGCTGCCACAAGTTTTGCCTTTTGAACTCGTACGAAAGTACTTTCACCGCTGCATCGTACTTTTATACCACCCTCGTCGGTAGCGTGGCCGAGCGGTCTAAGGCGCTGGTTTAAGGCACCCAGTCTCTTCGGGGGCGTGGGTTCGAATCCCACCACTGCCATACATTTTGCCTTTGAGCGTACTATGAAGCTACTTTCACGCCAGTCTCGTCCCTCACCCTTCTCGCTTTCGCCCAGAACGGACGGGTATGAAGAAGCTCCGACGGAGTTTCTTATTACATGGTATCTTTATGATGATTCAACTAATTACAAGGTTAGTCTGCCTCTTTTCCGACGGGTCTCATCGCGACGAATGCTGCTGTTTTGCACTGCGACGTACGGAATCGCCCTTATCGTATTCAAGACTTCAAACAGGGCATGGAACGACCAGAAGTCCTTCCATATATGACGTCGGCAGGAGCTGACAACGTGCAAGGTAAAGCAAAAAGTATATTCAACCAAAATATTGTTGAAATAAATAAGCCAATAAAACTGCAATTTTTGAATTAAAAAAAGACAAAGCTTTTGACATTTTATATTTAGTACATTTCATATCATGGTAAGTATTTATTTAAGCAACCAACTCGCCCACTTGGCCACTCTAATGCATAATAACAAAAATGTGTATTGAAAAAAGCAATTTCAAGCCGAACTCGTTACAGGGGTACTCCTCCGACGATCCTTTTAGCTACTCTAACAGCTCCGAGGTCGTCCCCATAGTCGGGCTCTGCTGGAGCCAGGCGCCCATCAGGACATCAGGCAGAAGGAGCTCGGAAGCAAGGCGCTTCTGACAACGGGCTTACTTTAGGTTTATACAAGGTGGAATACAGAACCGGAAGACGACGATTCCCGAAGAAGTCCGCTTCTTTTAACGGGGACTCTCTTCCCTACGTTCCTCACGTAGGGTTTCGGGCCACCCCTTACAAAAATTATCAATGAGTTTCACTGAGTTTCTAACGTATTCTTATAGAATACATTAGAACTCAATCTGAAACTTGATGAAAAGTTTTGTAGGGGACGTCTGTTGGCTTCTTCAGAAGTCGCTCGTTGGGACGTTCGCCTCACCGCGGACGCCTGTCAGTGTACCTCTTGGGCTACTGTGAGATTTTTGGAAGGCCGAGATGCATGGTCTTCTTCCACGTCGGCTGGCCTTTTGGAAGGTCGCTGGTTAGCACCTTTTCTCCGCCGCGGATGCTTGTCTGTGGGCTCGGACGCCTGTGGGTCTCAACACACAAGTCCAGCCAGCGACGCCACCCTCTCCCCAATCACCAGGCCCGCAATCACAAAAATTCACTTATCGAATTACAGCCAGTCATAGCCAAGAAATGCCAGACACGGTGCTATCGTTACCGCAAACAGAGCCGTCGTCATGTTTCGACACTATAATAACTAAGCTAAATAATTCGAAGATATCGTAAAATTTGCCTACCTGTTAAGGCAGAATCCAGCAGAAGAATCTCAAAACGACCTACTAAGTCCATCTACATTAGTTTGCCGCTCTCTTGTATTTTACGGCGAAGGTTAGCTGTTGCAGAGCCAAGCTCCACCGCAAAAGTCGAGCATTCTTTGCCGACATCTGGGTAAACCGTGACAAGGGGCAATGGTCGGTGACTAAGACAAACGGACTCCTTAGAGGTAGCAGGAGAGCTTTTGGGAGTCCCAAATTAGGTACGCGCACACTCCTTTTCAGAGGCACTCTAGGCCTCCTCTCGGGCGCTGAGCTTCCTGCTCGCGTACAACACGGGGTGTTCCTGTACCTGATCGTCCTCCTGACACAAAATAACTCCTAAACCACGATTACTAGCGTCGCACTGGACAATAAAAGAACGACTATAATAAGGGGCCCGGAGTACAGGGGAGCTACACAGGCGTCTTTCAACTCCCGAAACGCCTGCTCTTTCGTTTCATCCCAACGAATCCTGTCGGGTTCTGTCTTTCGGAGCTCATCCGTAAGGGGACTGGCCTTTTCAGGGTACTGCGGGATATAGCGCTGCGAGTACCCCATCAATCTCGAGAAGGGTTGTATCCCAGTTTTTCGCTCGGCTCGGGGAAACTCCAAAAGGCCTCGACTTTGAGCTTCCCTGCCCTACGATATGCCGAGGTACCTGACCTCTCCTCTGGCCAATCGACACTTACTGGGCCTCACCGTCCGCACCGCGCGCTCCTCACCCTATCGAACACGTCAGTAAGGTGACTCATGTGATCCGTCCAGGACGACGAAAAAGTGGCGATGTCATCCAGATACGGTGGAGCTTAGTTCTCTGGGCCTCGAAAAATCGTGTCCATTATTCTTGAGAAACAGAATGGGGCGTTTTTGAGGCCGAAACTCAAGACCGACGAGCGGAGCGTACCCACGGGGGTTACGAATGCCGCGTAATGGCTGGCCCTCCCCGGACCAGATCGATCGAAGTAACAAATCTCACCCTGGGTGACTGCATTCATCTTTCCGATAGTCCGTACACGCGTCCTTCACACCTGACTCAACGATAATCATCGGAGATAAGTAATCGCTTTCACAGGGAACGATTATGCCGCTCGCATACGCTCAACCTCCTCTTTGAAGATGACTCGCTGCCTGGGCGACATGCGATAAGGACGAGAACGCACCGCGACGTTTGACGTGAGTTTACATGTCAGGCGTGGCCAGGAAGTTCGTCCTGGGGACACAGTGAACAAAGTCTCGTACTTTTGAAGAAGCTCTCTTAAATCGGCCAGCTGTGATACAGAGAAGTCCTCAGAATGAACCGCCTGCAGCCATTACTTCCTCCACCCCGACCGGCGTTCCGGCCTCCCATAGAGGAGCGGAATATCGGTCTGCATTTCCTCTGGTACGTTTAAAGTAGCGTTCGCCACCTCGGTTTGGATCACGTAGAGCTTCATCAAATTGCAGTGGTAAATCTGAATATCCTTTCTCTTGCCTCTTTTTTCGATTGCGTAGTTTGTTTCTGATAGTTTCTGAGCGACTCTGAAGGGTCCTTCCCACTGTACTTGCAGCTTGTTTTGGCACGAAGTGCAAAGCATCAAGACTTGGTCGCCCTCGTTTTACGCTCGAAGACGGGCATTTCTGTCGTAATGACGCAAAGATCTGATCTGGGCCTCACGCATGTTAAGCTCCGCGATTGCCTTCGAGCTCCGGAATCTCTCCAGGGACGTTCTCCACCACGCCCGAATCTGAGCCTTGAGTTTCCCCACGTCTCGCGGAGCAGCCGCAAGGGCGACCGTAGACAACGTCCATAGACTATAGTTCTGCAGGACTGAAACCTGTTGCCTCATGAGCAACCAAGCGACGAATAACGTCGCCGGATGGCTGGTGTCCCACTCGCTTTTGCTCTCATGAGTCAACGCTCTCAAGACCCGCTTCATGACTGAGTGACAACGTTCGATGTTATGACTGAGGGTGATAGACAGAACTGTGTATCAGCTCGATCCCACACTTTTCCAGGAAACCGATAGTTAAGCCGCTGGTAAAAACGCTCCTCGGTCCCACTGAATTTCTCGGAGAAATCCTACCAGAGTAAAAATTCACAGGAGCGCGTTCACCACCTCCATCGAACTCTGTTCCTTCATTGGAACCGCCCCCGGGAACTTGGTAGCCGCGCTCATGGCCGTTAATGCGTAACGGTAACGCAGCCTTGGTCACGGGAAGAGGACACGCTACGTCTATGCCTATCCGTTTGAATGGTTCGGATATCAAGGGCATAAGTCTCAAGGGCGTTTACATTTACATTTTTCGTTGGGGTTTTCCCCCCTCTGGCACACGTCGCATGCCCGAACCTGAGCCTCTGCATCTCGAAAACATCCTGGCCAATAAAACTCCGAAAGAAACCTATCTCTTCTTGTTGTTGTTGTTGTTTATTTTTTTAAGTGGCCGGATTAACTTGCTTTATGACAGAGACGCAGCACGTCTGGTCGATACTTCTCTGGAATCACAAGCTGGTCAAACGTTCGACCCGACCTGTCCTTGTACTGCCGGTACAGCACGCCCTCACGGACAGGAAAGGTGACGTTTTTTTTTCGAGTCACGCCCTTCTAGCAAGTTTCCCAGGTCGGCCCTCTGCTCTTCGATGAGAGCTTCCTTTGTTAGGGAGGCGAGCTATTCGACACTTTTTGAGGGTGGTGCCAATATCAGACTATTTGTCTCCGTCAGCTGCTCGCAGAGGATTTTCCTGTATAACGCGAGGTTTTTCTCGCTTTCTACCCCTTTCCCTGTCTCCTTAGGACTACTCTGCTTTGAAACCCTTACTGGAGAGTCCTCTGGATCCCCCGGGCTAGCATCGTCCTAAGTAAGCCGCGTGGACAGCTCACGAGCCTTAGCTCTTGCGAGTGCTTGAACGAGACCCTCCCAGAGGCTTTTGCCCTGCTCTCTTAGAATCTTCTCGGTTCGGTTAGAAAACAGGTGCTGTGTGCGGCAGTTGGTCTGAAACCGCCGCCTCAGTGCGAACCTCTCCGAACGGGCCAGAATGGGAAGAAGACGAGGAATCTCGACAATCCAAGAATCTCACAGTGGCCCAAGAGGCGCACCGACAGGCGTCCGCGGCGATGCGAATTTTCTATAGTAGGTTACATGTCAAGAAGGTAGCGGCAAATGCTCCTCAAAGGGAATCATATATTTTGCAATGCTGTTTATCATACATAAACAGCATTGCAAAAGGAAGCTTTTTACCGACCCAACGAGAAAAGAAAATCTTCAGCGACGAAGACAATGGCTCAACCGGATCGGTCGGAAAAGTTTCGACTGCCTCCGGAGGGAGCTTTTGCGAAGTCATTGTAAAACTCTGAATCGCACTACTTGTCTCTTTCGGTCTCGCCGATGAAGATCGCCTAGTACAATCATGAGACGAGACAAACACGGAACTAAATTAGCGGCACGAAGAACTTTGACACGACTTTTTGCGCGTACTTGATTATAGAAACTGACTTACTCGCTCTTAGCTCGCTTGCATTGAGTCGGCCGAGTTGAGAACGATGCGTGAGAGACTGGGGTGCCACTAAAATAAAAAGGCTTACAGTGTTACCGCCAGCCTATTGCGTCAGTGAAAGGAGGGTCACCAACGATCGAGCAACTCGCGCTTTTGTTTGTGCAACATATTTCCGCGATCGGTGCTTCACAAATGGAAACTAAAAAATGCAATGCTGCATTTATTTTTCAGGATCACTTCACGAACGATCAGTTTGAGCCAGTGATCTTGGAAAAGACTGGCCTCCACAAACTTAAGCCATATGCAGTTCCTTTCACTTTTTCACACCAACCTCTTCCGAATTAGAAACCCCCCCCCCCCTCCCCAAAAAAAAAAAAAGAAATATAGGACACAGAGAACTTTTTATAAGACATCTCTGATTTATTATGAGCTGTTGTGTTGCGCTTATTTCATTAACGCTTGGAGCAAAGGCTTTAGAGCATAGTAAACATAGCTAGGGTTGCTGCCAATAAGACACATTTAATTTTTTTTTCTAAAAATCAGGCTAGTTGAGTATCTGGTTTTACTTTAATTCATCAAAATTTTTAGCTCAACACGTGATGTACCGCTTTTTTTTATATAAGTTTGTGGGTCGAAGAAAAGGTTGTTTCGGATCCTCAGCCATAGCGAAACTCTAGGATCTGTGACGACATCCTGGACAAAAAGAATAAATTTGCTGTACTTGTGGGGGTATTTTTCGTTTTTTTTTTTTTTGTGTGAGAAACGTGCAGTAGCTATTTTGTTTCGGATGTCTTTGTAGTTGAACAGGAGTGTTTCTTTAAAAGGCGACTAATCTAGATGGTGACAAACGTGCAATATTTTGCTTTGCACCAATAAATATTTTCTTTTCGTTGTCTTTGTATGTGATTTGCCTTCTGTGATTAATAAAACTTCATTTATTGACAATAAAACAAAACTGCTCTTGTCTTTCAATGTTTTGCTGGAGGATCTCTGTCCTCATTTCTAACTCACGCAGTAAGGTACGCCCGCGGGTGTGCAGCAAAGCTTATACGCTTTGAGAGTGAACTCGAAAGGTGTACCTTGCGCGTGAGAACGTCAAAACAATATCTCGAAACAAAGTAAGGATGAAAAAGGGCCTTGCTAATAAATGGAATAACTGAGAAACGCGCTAACAATGCAACCAAGCACGCGCTATTTTTTTTAGCTTTTTTTTTTGTTTGCGCGCGTAAATAGTAGACGTCGCATGTGCACAGTCGCAGGTAGCATTCGATATTTATAAAATCTGTACGAAGTAAATAAGCTGTTATTTTGACAAAACGATCGGTAATCCTAAAAATTACCGAAAAGTCCTGGTTTCGCACGCGTTGTGGTGACTTTTATTTGACTAACTCGAGTGATGCCGAGCCTGCAAATGCACTTAGTTCAAGGTACTAAAAAGTTTTAGCAGAGCGTACGCTATGACTTTCGAGATTTGCGGGCGCGTGCCCAATCAATGCTCAAAGCGAGGGCACGAGCTCCCGCTAGCAGCGCAGTCCTTGCTTACGAAAGTCTATTTACACGCAGGTGCAATATTCTATCGTGTGCCTGCTCTCAGCTCTTGCTGCAATAAACGGGCAAACGAAATATATTTTTGCAGTGCACGCCGATGTCCCAAAATATTCAAAACTACAATTTTTTATTATTATTATTATTGTTTGCGTTTAGCGGAGTTGGAGAACGCTTGTCTTTACACCCGAGCGATTCCAACTCTCCTCGCGTTATTGTAATTGCCGATCGAGACGTCTTCACGTGCTTTATAACTCCAATAAAGGTGCACAAACGCTATTTTTTTCACGTTAAAAACAAGTCTTCATAATAATAAAAACAAATTCTCTAGTCTGGCCCGGCACGCAGGCGCGCGCCTACGCGCACCTTGTGGGCCTCGCTCAGACATGGCGGCGGAGGGGCGTGGCGCGGAAAAAGGGCGAGAAGGATTGCGCTCGATGGAAAGGAGGAATATGGATGGATGGATGGATGAATCCGGCTGAGCCTTTGGATCCGGCGGTAGCTTACGCCACCTCGCCATTTTGTGTTATGGATGGATGGATGGATGGGTGGATGAATATGGCTGAGCCCTTTAGATCGGGCGGTAGCTTACGCCACTAAGCCATTTTGTCTTACCATTTAAGCTTAGAATATTTAAATTTGCAAACTATATTCTCTCCGCACTGAAAAGGAAGTGAGGCTATAAAACCCCCTTGCCATCAGTTAATAAGAAAATACCTAGTTTTCTCTCGCTTTCTGCCACCATTCATCTTTGCTTAACTCCGTCAGAATGTAGCCCCATCTATTTGAGCAAGTTGCCAAACTTTCAACACTTACCATTACCGGAATAAAATGTTAGAAATAAAAGACTTTTTGTATAGGAAGGAATGCTGTACTAAGCCTTTTTGCTGGCGACGCATATGCAGCGGTTGATGCTGCGTCTGCACGATGTCCAGTTTATTTTTGCGGTGCGAAAAACAGGGTTCGGATTTCTTGCGGACACCGGGTATGTTGTACTGAGTTATGCATCTGACGGCTTTGCAAGTGAATTTATAGTGCATTTTTAGGCAGTGACTGTTTTATTTGTTGTTTTAATTGTATTAAAAAGTATGTTTCTTTTTCTTTCTTATTTTAGAGACGGCACACCTACAGCCAGTGGCATCTCTGCAGCCAGAGAGACATTCAGAGGCAGTGGCACCGCGACAGCTAGGGGGACCTTCACAGCCAGAAGTGCGCCTACAGCCGGAGGCACAACCCCAGCCGGAGGCACAACCCCAGCCGGAGGCACGACCCCAGCCGGAGGTACAACCCCAGCCGGAGGCACGACCCCAGCCAGAGGCACAACCCCAGCCAGAGGCGCCACCACATCCAGGGGCACTACCAGCGAATTTCTCTTTTCTGAGTGACGGGCGTGGAAGTCTACTACAACCTCATACAACTTCATATTATTCTGACATGTATCTGTTTCTTGCTCAAATGCATAAATTATTAGATTAATAACCCTCCTACTTCCTTTAAAGGACAACTCGACTGAATTTGTATGACAATTTGCTAGTTATTAGACCTACTGAAATATAAGGTATTCATTTTCAAGAATCTAGCTGGACCTTGAATATTGGTTCAAATCAAACCTGATGCCATTTACAGTTCAGATCAGCAAGCTGTCATCACTAATTTAGGAGCTGTGTAGACAAAGCTGACCATGAAGTATGCTGTGCAAACTTCACAACATAATTCAGAAATTTTATTCCAAAACGTTTATAAAATACTGAACCTGTCTGAAACTAAACTTGTGCCTCTTCATTGTTAGTTGAACTGCCCCTCATCATGATGCTTAAATGTTTATTGTTTGCACCTTCAGTATTCGTTTAAGCAACATTAGAATTGAACTTTACCAGAAATGTTTTTCTCTCTGTTTATTCTGTCCTATTTTTCTACATGCATTCCAAGTGGTTACTATATTTGCACAAGTTAATTAGTGCCATCACCTGGGTCTGCATGAACATGAACATTCTAATCTAGCATTCAATATACATGCCTGAGTCTTTGCCAATAACCAAGCATAGAATTCTATTGCTGATTGATGAGATTGTTCCAATATTTTCATGTAGCATTTCAGGTGAGGTAAATTGAGTTTCAATGTAGCTCGTGCCCGAGTCTTGAAAATGTTAGCGCTACTTGTATGTTGCCACAACACACTGATAGGAAAGTGTGAGCGAGCTGCCAAAATATTAAAGGAAGGAAGTCTTTCTACAGTTGGAAATAACTGCTTGCTCTCTCCTATTTCCTCTGACACTTTTCAGTTCCACCTGAAAGACAGGGTGATCACATCACGGGAACAAATAAAAAAATAAGGTTAAAGAAGGGAGCACGGATTGCTGTCAAAGATGCTGGTGTGGCAGTCTCGACAAGTGACACCCTCATGCAGAGTTGCGTTAGTGGTAACTGCGGACCTACCATGAGGGCATCAGGTCTGACCGGCAGAAAGCGGCTGACCCCAGAAAAGGTCGAGATTGTGTGTGGTAGGTGCATTGTTTTTAAACACTATTTCCAGCTGGGATCTTATTTAGTGTAAAACTTGATTTACTATAAATTGTGTTTTTGCAGCCACGCTTGAGTGGTGGGGAGAAACCAAATCTGTAGCGGTTTCACGCCTCTACGAGGACGTCCCTAAAATCCTGGGAGAGAAGATCCAGGACCTCAGAAGGGACCTCAAGGATTCCTACTAGTGCAGTGAACACTGAAGGGATGTGCGATAAACATGAAAGGGAATACAGAATGCCTTGAGTGCATATTTTGAGTTTGGTTATGCAACACTGAATTGTGTGACAATTAATTTAAGCTGCAATGCCAATGTGGTTTTGAAGTAGTTCATTCAGATTAAACTGGGAACCACTTTATTGGTTGTAGCTCATACTAAAATATAATTGATAAATACTTGTGGATATTTCTGCTGAAAATGTCCGAGTTTCCAGCTAGAACTTGCTCCTTTCCAGCTGGAACCTGCACTAATTCTGACTGGAACAACTTCGATTTCCACTTGGAAACAACTTCATTTCCAGTTGGAAACAGTTCCATTTCCAGTTGGAAACAGTTCCATTTCCAGTTGGAAACAGTTCCATTTCCAGCTGGAAATGAAGCTGTTTCCAGCTGGAATTAGTCCAGCTGGAAGTAGTTTCCAGTTCCATAATCCATTCCCAGCTGGTTCCAGCTGGACTGATTTACACTTCGGAAGTCATTTGTGCAGATTGTCCCCGATATCGGGTACGACACGGATGGTGGGATAAGTTTTGTTGATTGTTTAGTCTCGAAAGCCATGATAAGGTTGGTTTGCCTCTACGCTCCGAATAACGTAAGCGATAGAAATAATTTGTTCCTCTCTTTAAATTCAGGTGCATGACACGTCTGCAAGCATTTTGTTATGCGGCGACTTCAACTCTGTTCTCAGAACTAACGACAGACTGCCGCGAAGAGCGCTTGCTGGCGCTAGCGCGGCTGCTTTGCGTGACTTGCTAAAAAAGCACAATCTAATCGATGCTGCGGAGATGGTACATATAACGCGCACTCTGGTATAGCAGGCATTGGCAGTGTGACTCGCAAGCGCGTGTATATCGAATTTATATATCAAATGCGTTCAATTTTGCTCGTTTGTGGTACGCAGAGAGTCCCGTCGAGTTTTCTGACACTGCTTTGGTTATGTTTTTACTAAACGTTCCGGATGGATCACGCCCCATCCAAAAGAAAGCAAAGACACACAGGAAAATGAGTGAGGGCATTCTGAAAGATAAAGAGCTTGCAGAAAAACTTAAGAAGATTGTGCAAGGAGCAGCAAGCCCCTGTATTTGATGCACTTTCTTTGGAAATGTTAAAGCAGAATGTCAAGCATGCCGCGATAGCATACAGCGAACACAAAAGTAAAGAAAGACAAGCGAAAAAGCGAGAACTGATTACGAACTTTAGTAACAGCGATTAAGGCGAACTAGGCCTTTCCGGGCAAAGTTCCTAGGGGACATTAAAAGTGTAAAGAAATGAGCTTCTATCGCTTCTGGAAGAGCGATATAGAGGTGCGATGGTAAGGTCACGAGTGAAGATTCTCGAGAGAGACGTACAACCATTCAAAAATGTTTCAAGTGTTTGAAACGCAACCAGGTTGTGAAACACAATTCGGAAAATTGCAGATAAGTACGGCAGGTGTGTCGATTCCCAGCAGGAAATAGAAGACATCTTTCACTGAAAGTACAAGACTCTGTTCGGAACAATACAAACGCAGACATCACACCTCGACGTCCTCCTATAGTCGTGTTCCAAAAATAAAGAAAGAACTCTGGAAAATTATGAATTCCGAAATTACTGAAAGAGAAATAGCAAAATAACTAGCAGATATGCCATCGAACAAATCTCCGGGGCCAGACGGGATTGGCAGTGGCTTCTACAAAACTTTTCGGAGCAGCTAAGTCCGCTATTTCAGAGGGCTTTTCGGGATATCAAGAAGCTCAATCTGCTACCGCCAAGTATGCGAAAAATCCTTGACAGTGCTCATTCCTAAAGCTCACGCAGCTGAAGAAACTCCAACAGTGGGCAGCTATCGACGTATAAAAATTTTATGCACGAATTATAAAATCCTGGCGCGAATTCTTGCAAAGAGACTATAGATAGGGCTCCGAGAGGTTATCAGGGCTCAGCAGACCTACGGCTTGAAGGGGAGGTCAATCGCAGATAACCTGCATACGACTCGGACGGTTTGTGAATTTTCGGCCAGTCAGACACACCACTTGCGGTTCTTCAGGTTGAAAGCTTAAGTCGAGCGTTCGATAGGGTAAATCATGAGTTTCTCTTTGGACTGCTTGACTTTGTGGGTACCGGTGCATACCTTGGGGAGTGGGTCCAGATATGCTACACGAATATTTCAACTCAACTTTTGACAAATGGGGCAAAACCAAACAAAACTGCAGTAGAAGCATCGGTGAGACAAGGGTGCCCTTTGTCCCCTTAACTTTTTTCCCTTTATCTAAAACCTCTGTGTCGGTCGCTCAGCTCGGACAGAGACATAAGAGGTCTTCAGATGACCAACATGAACCTCAAAGTGCTAGCTTATGCGGATGATGTTGCTATCACAATGTCAGACGAAAGTGAAATACCCAAGGTACTCAAAATATTGGAAGAGTACTGTGCTGCATCGGGAGCGAAGGTCAACATTGAGAAGGCCCCAGGAGGATGGCTGGGCAACCGGCCGTGCAACCCAGAAGTGCTGCTGGGACTGAAGTGGTCCCCGTGCATGAATAGATACCTAGGAGTACAGCTGGGGTCTCCCAAATCGATTGACGAGGCATGGGCGCCAAAACTTCAAGCGATGAGAATGTCCCTTCTTCCTTGGCGGAAAAGGCAGATAAACGCAAATCAAGCGCAGCCACGTCTGCAACGTTGTCCCGTTCCTGGGCATGCTTTACGTTGCACGTGTAGTCCTAGTTAGCAACAGCGTCATCAGTTAAGTTCATCACCTGTCCTTCACATTTATTTGGGCGTCACCGATGGAAAAGATGCGACGAACTAACCTATTCTTGGAACTTAGAAATGGAGGCTTCGGCCTGGTCAGTTCTACTTCGAAACTAACGGTGCAGTGCTTCTGTTTGTTTTTTTTTAGAAACCGCCAAGAAGGAATCACGCAACAGCGCTAAAGCGGTACGGAGTCGCACACCTATAAGCAAGTGGGTGGTTGTCGCGGGAGAAATTTCGAAGAAGTCGAGACACTTGACGTTCTACAAGGAGATCGCAGAGGCAATATCTTTTTTCGAAGCAAGGTTTTCGTGGGAATACCTGTTGCAAGTAACTAGAAAGAAACTCTAATGGGACGCACTAAACACCATGTTTCCTTTACCGCTGTACAGGAGGGTGTATGGTGACTACGAGGGAAAGGACGTCCTCAAGAGGCTAAGGAAGTTGCGCATGCCCACAAGTACGAAACAGTTCTTCATCAATTTCCACACCGAAACGTTGCCGGTGAAAGTGTGGCTGGAAGCAAAGGGCTTCTACATGCCATTAGGCACCGACTGCTGTTTTTGTGGAGAGAGGGAAACCCTGCAACATGTTCTCCTAGATTACAAAAACACTTTCTGCTTCTGGGCAGATTTTCGGTATGTGCTAGAAATTGCGTTTGCGCCATGCTGCGCATCCGTAAATATCTTCCATTTTGAACAGGACACCTCTCAAGAGTTCCAAGCTTTGGTAGTGATACGGCGCTACACGCCTTGTGGATATGTAGAACGCTTAAGGTTGACGCTACTCCGCGCTTGAAAACAGCCTGGCTGCTTCTTAAAGAGCCCGCAGAATGGGTACTGAGAGCTGTGGACTAAATACCGGAAGAAGAAAGAGAGAACAGGCAACGTGTTAAAGGGGTGCTCCGGCCGTTTTTCGAGCTACCTAAACAAATTGCATTTTCTGACTACCCGGGCTTCAGTCGTCACGGTATGCTATTTATTTTCTCCAAATACAAAATAGCAATTGAGAAAACCGTAAATGAAGTTGATGCCGAAACCAGCATTCATATTTTCGCGCGCTCTTCAGTGGTGTGACGTCACACATGGTACAGACTTTCAGGTCGTGCATGTAATCTTAAACAGAGTATTTCGAGTGTTTTTTGCGTGCTCCTCAGTGAATCAGTTACCAAACATTCTTTTCCCACCATCAATCGTCTTGTAATCAGTTGGGAACATGGCTTAAGGCCTATTCACACGATGCATCTTGTTGGCGAATCTTGTGTCGCGAAACTAGGTTTCGGGAAACAGATTACCCGTCTGAACGCGACCGAAAAAGTGGCGCGCCTACGAAAAAAGTGGCGCGTCTTCCTCGCTTTTGGAGCAATTTTTCGCTGAAACCTCACCGAGGCCTGTCAATCACCCGAAGGAGAAACGCGGACGCTGCCAATGGCCGCTCGACTTCGCTATGACGTCTGACCTTCGAGGAGGGGCGAGCTTTTGGAGAAGTCTGATTTTCGGCCGATTCCGTATCCGAGCCAAAGCCGCAAGAAAACAAACAAACATGGCGAGAGACAAGCGGAGATGCGGCGCGTACGGGCGACAAGTCTTGGTTTACTCGGTTGCAGGTGTGTGAACGGCGCGTACAGTACTGGTTGGTGGCGCGGTGCAGATTCATCAACAATCGCGGCGAGTGCAAGCACCGCATATAAACATGATAACTGGGGATAACTTTCGTTATTAGCGGTGCAAAAATGTCCGAAGTGCTTCGCGATCATCTGCCTGTTCTTCGACGCTCGCGGTCGTTCCCGCGTTTGGCAGGACTAGTAAACCCAGTGAGCCGAATCTGACGAGGTTCATTGAGTGGTATTAATAAAACAGACTGTTTCTTCACACTGTGCGTACTTAATTCATATCATTTTGATGCTAAACGCTTGGTGTTCTCGGTGCAGATGACAAGGTTTGGCGAAATTCTCGTGAGTCAATACGTCACAGGTTTCGCGCGTCAAGCTACACGTGTGAACAGGCCGATTTCGCGAAATCTTGGTTTCGCTAAACTGTGGCGCGTTGAAAAGATGCATCGTCTGAATAAGCCTTTACTGCCCCCTTTGTACTATTTCTGTCGTCACACTTCAATGTTGCCAGTAGGGGCTCCCAGTTTGAGAAACACGATGAAAACGAAATTCTAAAATTCAATAACTTCGCGAATTTTTTTCTTTTCACACAATACTTGGGGAACTCGTAGAGCCATGTCTATCGGTGTGTTGAGCCAATTGTGAAGCAAATCAACGACCATGAAAAAATCGCCGGAGTACCACTTTAAAGGGATACTTCAACGAAATTTGAAATATTCCCGTCGTGTTCAAAAATAGGTTGAATATGATCCACAATATCCGTAAATGACAATCGCACGTTTGTATTTTGATCCTGGTGGCTGTATTTTTCGTTATAAACGGCCCACTCTGGCAAGCGCTCGGAGAAGGCCCAGCGCAATCGTGACGTAGGTCGTCTCAAGACGAGCAAAGTTACGGCGAGGCTGACGTCGAGAGGATGGCCTAGTCGTTCCAGCCACCGAAGCGGCTGCTTTTGTACGAATTTTGAGTGACGGGTTAATCTTCTGTAATCTTGTAGGGGGACAATAGCGACTTCTGCAACACACAAAAGGCATTCTCGGGAAGAGGGGAGTTCCTCCTTCCCCCTTCTTCGTCGTGGCCGGAGGCGAGACGACCTCCGTCACTAGCTGTCAAGGTTCCTAGACGGGCATTACAAACGAGGCGTTAGCGACATCCACCAGGTGCTCTTTGCTAATCGTTTAATTCGTTTTAAAATTCCTTTTCGAGACTTTTTAGCAAGATATTGGTATGTTCCATGTGATACTGCTCTTTTGAACACATATAGACGAAAAAATGAGCGCCGAAACTTCGATGTAATATCCCTTTAAGCGGCAAATGTGTAGGCAGCCGCGCTGCTAAAGCATCCGGGCTGGTCAATTCAAAATCTGTACCTTCTATAGATCAGAATTTTTCGAAGGCATATGTACTGTCACCAGGGTTTTCATTGAAATTAGATGTGCATTGCTTGAAACATACAGTGATTTGTGAGTGTTAAAAAGTGATGCAAGGAATGTATCGCGTGACCTAGCCGTGAAGCTATTACCTTTTATGTAAACCAATAAAAGTAATTAAAAATAATAATAACGTAGCGTGGCCGAGCGGTTTAAGGCGCTGGTTTAAAGAGATACTACAACGAAATTTCGGCGCTCATTTTCTGGTCTATATGTGTTCAAAGGAGCAGTATCACATCGAACACACCAATATCTTGTTAAAAAGTCTCGAAAAGGAATTTTAAAACGAATTAAACGATTAGCAAAGAGCACCTGGTGGATGTCGCTAACGCCTCGTTTGTAATGCTGTCTAGGAACCTGACAGCTAGTGACGGTGACTGTCTCGCCTCCGGCCACGACGAGAGAAAGGGGAAGAAGGAACTCCCTCTTCCCGAGAATCCTTTTATGTGTGTCGCAGAAGTCGCTATTGTCCCCTATAAGATTACAGAAGAATAACCCGTCACTCGAAATTCGTACAAAAAGCAGCCGCTTCGGTGGCTGGGACGACTAGAGCCATCCTCTCGACGTCAGCCTCGCCGTAGCTTTGCTCGTCCCGAGACGACCTACGTCACGATTGCGTTGGATGTCACGTGCTCTCAGCTGGCCGTTCTCCGAGCGCTTGCCAGAGTGGGCCGTTTATAACGAAAAATACAGCCACCAGGCTCAAAATACAAACGTGCGATTGTCATTTACGGATATTGTAGATCATATTCAACCTATTTTTGAACACGACAGGTATATTTCAACATTCATATGTTTCGCTCTTGAGCCCGTTACGAGTGTACTTTCACCGCAGCACCATACTTTTACTACCATCCTCGTCGGTAGCGTGGCCGAGTGGTCTAAGGCGCTGGTTTTAGGCACCAGTCTCTTCGGAGGCGTGGCTCGAATCCCACCGCTGCCATATGTTTTGCTTTAGAACTCAGCAAGGCGGTAAGTTGGGCGAGTTGGTTGAACATCTTCAAACGCGGAAGCAGCGCGAATGTTACGAATGTAAGCTTTCACCGGAGCACCGTACCTTTATCCCATCGTCGTCGGTAGCGTGGCCGAGTGGTCTAAGGCGCTGGTTTCAGGCACCAGTCTCTTCGGAGGCGTGGGTTCGAATCCCACCGCTGCCATACGTTTTGCCTTTGAACTCGTTACGTATGTACTTTTACCGCAGCACCGTACTTTTATACCACCCTCGTCGGTAGCGTGGCCGAGCGGGAGTAGGAGTGTCGGGTTGGGGGATTCCACTTCCGGCTTTCAGCCAGAGCGGACGGCGCTATGAATCGCTCCCCGAAAGAGGCGGCGGCCGTTATCGGCCGCGGTGAAACGAATGTTTCTTTTCTGCCGAACGATTACCGTGTACTTTTGCCTGCTCTGCCCACCGGAGATGCTGCTAAGCTCAGCGTGATTCTTCACGCTGATCTTCAAGGAAGACCTTACCGGATTGAAGACTTCCGTGAACCGTTGGACAAGGTGGGAGTTTTGCCGGGCGTGGCTGGTCTGGGGGCCTTCCAGATGAGCCACGTCTGGCTGCTGAAACTTCACTCGCTGGAAGCAAAGACCAAGCTTCTGGAAGCCGGCAGCTTGCAAGTAAAGGGCCGCTTTTGCCATCTCGTAGACCCGAGTCGGAGGGAGCTGCGCATCAAGCTCCACTGGGTCACGTTCGACGTCCCAGTGGACACGGTGCGGCGTGCCTTCGAGCCCTTCGGCTCGGTCAAGGAAATCGTCCGAGAAAAGTGGAAAGTGCCGGGCTTCGTCGACGTCGAGTCCACCACGCTGGTGGTGCGGATGACGCTGAAGGAGGGCGTTTCCCTGGAGAGCCTTCCACATCAGCTGCGGATCTGCGGGGGAACGTCCTGGTCGTCGTCCCTGGCCGTGCGCCGATCTGCCTCCGGTGCCACCGAGCGGGGCACATACGCCGAGACTGCAGGGTGCCCCGGTGCAACCTGTGCCAGGCCTTCGGACACGAGGCCTCGTCGTGCGTGAAGACGTACGCCCGCGTCACTGGCAACAACACCGCCGTGGCGTCGGACGACACCGAGTGCATGGACGTGTTCGAGGCCGAGAGAGCAGCAACGGCAACGACGCCGACAGACCAGAAAACCCAGGGCGGGCCCGCAGAGAACAGCGGAATCTGTGAGGAGGCGAAACCAAGACCTTCGCCCGGGGCATCAAAAGAATCGAAGGACAAGGCGGCCCCCGAGGTAGTCGAAGAGGTCGCGGCCGAAAAGGTGACGGACGCTCCAGACGTCCCAGCGGCAACCGCCGTGCCGGGGAACGATGACGGCAAGGACCGTGTTGACGAAGACGTCGGGACCAAAGTTCATGACGAAGTCAAGGTCAAGGGTGACGACGGCGGCAAGCCCGAGGAGGGCGAAGGTGGCGTCGACGGCAGGCTCAAGGACGCAGAGACCGGAGCGGCGAGGCGACGGCACGAAGGCGTAAGCTCCAAGATCGCCGACAGGGAACTGCGACGCCTCGAGCGCGAGTGGGTTGGCAACGGGGGACTTAACCGTGAACGGTCGAGGTCTCGCCAGCGCAAGGAGGAGCAATTGAAGTGAGTGGTCACGGCCTTCACTACTGTTGTAAAAGGTTTCTTCGCACGGTTTTCTTTTTCTAAACGCATCGCTTTCCGGTTGGTCCTACCTAGAATTTAAGCATGCTAGAAAAGTCTTTGCGCGTGGGCACTTTAAACGTGCGGGGACTGTGTTCCCGGCGCCGGCAGTGCCAAATGAGCCGCCTCTTTATTGAGCACGACCTCGATATTGTGGCAGTTCAAGAGTCAAAGATGGAAGGCGAAAGCCAGACGGAGAGCATGGTGCGGATGTTTGAGTCGCGGTACGATGTTTGTGTAAGCCACGCTGTCGGGACGTCTGGCGGGTGTCTTTTGTTTTTGCGCAAGGGTTTGTTTACTGTAGAGCAGGTTATTAGCGATGAGTCGGGACGGTTTGTCCTCTGTGATTTTTCTTTTTCTAGTAATCTTTTCCGTGTTTTGTGCATTTACGCACCGAATAGAATCGATGAAAGAGTGGGTTTTTTTGAGAGTTTTGAGAAGTATGTTCGGACGGATCGGCGTGTCATTTTGCTAGGGGACTTTAATTGTGTGTGCGCGCCTTGTGATCGGTCGAACAGCAGAAGATTTCATGACGAGAGTGCTTTACTTTTGGGGGGTATGGTCGAACGCTACGGCCTAGAAGACGTTGCCAACTGCGTGTCTGATGGAGGGGTTTTGCTCTTTACGCACTTTCAAGGAGCAAGTCACGCTCGCCTTGACAGAGTGTATGTTTCTTCGGAATTGCTGAGAGTGTGTAAAAAGTATACTGTTGATCATGTGTCATTTAGTGACCACTGCCTCGTTTCTTTTATGCTATGTTCATCCAAGGAGAAGCCAAAAAAGTTTGATTGGAATCTTTGGAAATGTAATACTAAGCTTCTAGGCGATGATTATTTCGTAAATACAGTTCGTCAAACTCTAGACGAGTTGGCAAGGGCCGAGGGAAACGATTTTGGGGTAAAGTGGGAACTTTTTAAACAGGATGTAAAAATGACAGCGCTTGAACGCTCAAGTATTTTGAAACACGAGCAAGAAAAGGTAAAGCAGGAACTAGATGGCCTGCTGAAAGAGTTATTACAGGAAGAATGTTTATCGCCTGGGCTTTTCACTGATGACATTATCAGTCTAAAGAAACGTCTGGAAGCGCTAGATACTGATCAGTATCAGGGGGCTGTTGTACGGGCGCGTTTGAAGCGCATATCAGATGGGGAGATTCCCACCAAAAGAGCAGTTGGCATTGAACGAAGATATGCCGCCAAGAACGAGATAAGCGAAATTCTGTATCGGGGTACGTTGTCGAGTGACAAGAAAAGCATAGAAAACGCGTTTGTAGAGCATTACAAAGGTCTTTTTAGTTATTGCGCACCCAAGAGGGACGATTTTCGGAGTTTTTTTACCGTTCATGCCGAAGCTGGCAGACGGGCAAAGGGAAAGGCTAGAACAGCCTATCACGTTAGGTGAAGTCGAAAAGGCAATAGACGATCTAAAGGGGGGAAATCGCCTGGG
>JAZHYW010012876.1:0-56642 GCA_037355805.1 Ixodes ricinus | reverse complement strand
CATACCCAGCAATGAGGGACACGGTCCACTTGCGCCATCTATATTGGACGCCGGTACCTGTCAAAATTTCAATGGGAAAATTCGTTTTCTCGTTATAAAATAACAATGAGCACACAGTTATCAAAGTTACACCAGACATGGGTTCTTGATGAGCGTTGACATCACCTCGACACAAAAAGAGCCAAAAAAAGAGCGGAAGGTGGTTCCAAATGCGATTAAAATTTTTGCCAGTTTGTATGGAAAATCTCGAGAGAGAGAGACGAACTTGGCGGTATTAAATTATTCTAGGCAGACCCCCGAAAAAAGTAATCGATGATTAAGGAAGCCAGGACTATGCGCGACTCCTTTAGCCAGGTAGGTTCACGGTAATACCATTCAGAAAGGTTCCTGAACGTATTTTGCCCAACATACCCCCCCCCCCCGAGCCGCACCGGGCGACCATACACAAGGTCATAAACAATCTGCGCCACGACGCCGTCTGCGGTCGTGGCGCGAGACAACGTTAGGGCTGATACAAATTATTTTTTTCTCATTATGTTTTTATTATATTTATTGTATATATTGACCCGCAGATTACAGCCTATTTTCGCATTGGAGTGGGTTTGGCGCGTCAGTGCTGAATATTTAGATATTTTTGTCTGCATATTTCACATGTGTTTGTTAACACTCTTGCAAACCAGCACGAAGTTACTTGTCGCAATTTCAATAGGGTGCGTTATTAGGGCCTTCGGTTTTGCGTTCTGTGTATTTGAAAAATCGGGCGCTATTCTTATACCTGATAATCCGGGAGAAATCGGGCTTTTTAAGGAGTCATTCAAAAATTCTGGTCTTGATGAGTTATATTTAGAAAATATCAACAATTTAAAATTAAATTCACTATACCGCGTCGGACCCAGGGCGTGAATATTTTTATTAACACTAAGAAAATTATGCAATGTGCAGATAATACGCAGAAACAGTGTTTGATCTCACATGATATTCCTTGTTTTTCACATGGTGTGTCTAAAGACCCGGCTCCGGTACCACTTTTAAGCATTTCACCCCCACTGCACTCCCTATCCTTCGTTTCCCCACAAATGACCTGAGGTCAAGGTGTCGAGAGAGCACTTAAAACACGTTAGAAAACAAAATTGAACTACCTCTGCAAGTAGCGCAGGTTCTTCCATAACCTAAAACATTCTAGGCGCGATATTCATTAGCTTGGGTATCGCGCAATAGCGTCATGCCAAAATATCACTTGTTCAGTACTTAGCTTCCATGGGCTTGATTCCAGTCTCCATGTACCGAATCCTAGAGAAAAGCTCACCTCAAAACCGGAGGATGCAGAGAAAAGCTCACTGGCCTTTGAGTGTATGCGGAAAAAAGCTCACCGATTTTTTTTTCTATTTCAAATGGAGGCTGTTGGATCACGCGTAACATATGTTAATTTATTATCATTAAAATTCGTCAGCTTTATAAATCAAAAAATGTATTATTCTAATATTTGTTAAGCTTATTGTGTATATTGCCCCCAGTTTAATGATTGCGGGTGAGTGTTTTTTTTGTGGTTTACTCTCCAAGCAACGAAAGCCTAACTGAAAAATCTGCATGAACTTGAAGAACAGGGAAAAGTTCGAGAACTTATTAATGTCTGCCTATGACCTAAAAAGCAAAACTGGAAATGCCGAAAATTCGAAAGTGTCTGCGTAACAACGCCGTGCCTGAAATTTTCTTTGACTCTTTTGTTGACTCTTGAAAACAGGATAGAACGGTTAGTAGGATATCGAGGTTTTTTCGTCCACGGACAAGGACGTTTTCTAGCCGTTCGTGCTGGTGTTTCCACACGTTGCCTTTGTGTGATAGTGCCTTTCTACGGCGAGCCACCCATGACCTTCAGAGCCGCACACTGGCACTGTTGTTTCTCGTGGCTTCTATAAGAAGTAGTCTTCTGTAAGGTAGCGAATAGGGTGAGTTGGTAAACGTTATACATGATGAAAACCGCTCAAACGACGAAGACGGAGTGAAGACAACAAACATGACAGAACGAGCCTGTTCTCGCAACTAAAATATTATTAATGAAAATAACAGAAAAGAAAATAGCGCAGCCGACACTGATTACTTCAACAAACACCTACTCATTATCAGGCACTACACAATCTTCGAAGCTGAAACGGTTCACATACCGCTATTCATGTTAGCTCACAAAAAACAGACCTTTATCTGACAGAGCTACCGACGGCGCACTGTCAAGCTGTCAATAAATTGTCTTTTTACGGGTGTCCGATGTTCGGATTTTATACTTGCGGCGTCATTAATATACAGAACGGGTGATTACTAATCTCTGAGGAATTAGTAAATATGCCAAATGAACTTCAAGAATATTACAAAAAAGAGCAAAATCATTTTTAAATTGACGAATTCTAATTGTGTTAAATTGCCACGTGTGACGCACAATCCGAAAAGCTAAGAACGAATAAAAAGAAAATCGGTGAGCTTTTCGCTGCATTCGCTCAAAGGCCGGTGAGCTTTTTCCGCATCTGCCGGTTTGGCGGTGAGCTGTTCTCCGGTGAGCTTTTCTCCGCCGCGCCTCAGTACCATCTAAGCCCGTTATGAAGCGAATATACGTCGATGCACCACTAAGCATGTCTGTTCTTAAAGCTCTCTTAAAGCACATAAATAATCTTAACAATGCGTTTGTCGAATAGAGATGTGGTTTCCTCCAAGCACTGAGCCCATCTCGTTTGATTTCTTTGAAGGACGCAAAGTGGTCGGTGCGGTTTATACCGTTTAGTTATGCTGGGCCTTTCTGCGTGAAGCGCCGACCCAACTTTTAGGGACATCAACCACTTGCGCCATCTATTAGCAGAGACAGGTACTCTCCAAATGTTGAAATGGAAAAAGGCGTTTTTCCCAAATATTATAAAACGGAGAGTATTTTAATAATCAGACGCAGCGGACATCAGCTCTTGGTTGTCGAAGAAATTGTCTTGCTACAAAAATAGCAGGAGGTGGTTCCAAATGCAGTTTAAATTTGGGAGACTTTCTATGGGAAAGTCAATAAAGAGACACACTTCGCGCTCAAAAACTACTGTAAGGTGATTTCTAAAAAGTAGCAGAGGATTATGATTGCTCGGACTCTCGGTCACCTCTTCTGCGGGGTAAACCTGCAGTAGTAACTTGCAGTAAGGTTCCTGGGGGCATGACGCGCAACATGCATGCGCGAGTTGTATACCCAGAGGCCGCAGCAGGATTTAGTCGAACATTTTGGGTTCTTAACTCAGCGCGGACCGTGGTACAGTGGCATGAGTGACCGGTTCACAGCTGATAGGTCGAATAATCTAATAACGTCCACTTCGTGTCTTTTTTTTGCCCTCTTTTTTAAATACATTTTCATAGCGTGTTTTTCTTTTGTTGCACCTATTTTTTTTTATTCCTCGGCAAAGCGAAGAGTTTTTTTACCTTCCTTTAGATACACATATCCTCCAAAGTGTCCCTTTTGGCCAGGGGCGGATCCAAGGAGGGGGGGGGGGGCGATGGGAGCGGCCGCCCCCCCCCCTGCCCCAAACAAAGACGACCCCCTTCTCCTTCCTCCCCCTTCTCGGAGGGCAATTTGACATGGGTGGACCCGCCAGTGCACAAGAAAGAATGGGAGAATAGTATCCCTACAAATTTTCTCCCCCCCCCAAAAAAAAAAACAAGAAAAAAAAACGGAGTTCTGGATCCGCCCTTGCTTTTGGCGTTCATCTTAGGCACCATCCAAGGGACAGGATGTAATTTCACCTATCACAACCGTTAGCTGTATAGTTACATTTGGCGCTGTACAATCTCCCGTCAGGGATTTTTTCTCGCATAACTGCGCTGGAAGAGTTTGCCTAGATAATTGTACGCACCGGAAAACACATACGATGTTATGCATGTTTCTTCTTCGGTTGACGAGTTAGATACATATTAAAACGCGCTGAATAATTTCATTGATATATAGAACAATATCTGTCCGCACGTGGTTATCCTTCATCATTATTTATGCGACTGTTGCGCCAATGATGATTCAAGCTGGTAGTGCTACAGTTTTGATCACTAAAATTGCTATAAAAGAAATTACAAAAAAACTAAACAAGTTTTGACAAATTTTTATTAAATATAAAGTTATCGAAGTACCAGTTTTGAGCTCAATTTTAGCGATCCCTGCTTTTACATAGCAATACTGAATAATTGAGAGTAAAAAATCAACGTCAAAGAGAGAAACCAAGCATCGCTAAATACACGGCGTCACGGCATGAGGCGTCTTTTATGCTCATGTTGGAAACACCTTGAGACTAGGGACGTAAAATTAGACAAGCACTTTTTCTTTGACCGCAAACTGACACTCAAGCACGGAGAAGCCTTCAACCATCATATAGGGTGTTGCCGATGGCTTGTCGTCCCGGTAGCGAAACCGTCAGTCGGACCATGCTCGGGCAGGACGGGATCAGGAAACACGCAGGAAAGGTGAGGGTTGCCCGATATGTACACTCTTTAATACATACTGTAAACGACTTAATTTTCGCGGGCACAAATTTTCGCGAATCGGGTCAAAGCCGTAAATTTGAAAATGTTCGCGGGTTCTAATTTTCGCGAATCGAGTGTAGCTTCCGTAGCATTCACATATTGCTTGAATTGCTCGCGGGACGTATTTTTCGTAAATTGTAGGCGATTCGCGAAATTCGCGAAAATTAGGTCCTCGCGAAAATTTAGTCGTTTACAGTATTTACAACAGCCTGAATACAAAATCAGAGAACACTCTGAAGGAGCTCGCTGCACCTTATAAGGGGCTCGTTTTTCCTACATCCCCAGGTAGGGAACGAGTGCCGCCGTGTCTGCCGCCAATCCCTTCCTCCGAAGTCCACAAACCACGAGACTCCGCCTCCGTGACCTTTCATAACAGAAACACATCAGCACACGAAGATCCAAGACGGCTCGGACGCCTTGACGCCATCTCCGCAAGACGTCTTGTAGCTTAAAAAAGATGGAGCGTTATGAAGTCTACAGGGCGGCTACAAGATGACTCAAGACGTCTTGGGCTATCACGTTTTGCCAAGGCATATACAAGACCTCTTGCTCGTCTTGCCAACACGTCTTTAGACGTCTTATAGACGACTTCGTGTTCAGTGGGACACATGGCCTTGGCGCCTATATATGGATCTGTTTCCTTCATCACGCTTTCGTGCACATTTTACGAATATGCATTAAGATGTCATTGTATGTACGTAATTCTCTTGGCTTACTCGTTCATTTCATAGCGTGGATGTCTTTTTGAATGAACATTTGAAGAATAACAAACGTGATTCTCTGCAAACTCAATTTTGCAATGCTGTGTATCCTTGTAGGGATTTCGACATTGTCTGAAGCACTATGCATAAGCGTTTTCGCGATATTAGAGAGTTTTAGTGGATCGCACGTAAAAGCTTGGAGAGTAGGAAATTTGTGAGGCGCATGCGCATTTCTATCGTGATTAGAGAGTCGTGTTGTCATATGTTTTCTTCGTTGTTTCCTGAGAATAAACCTTTCAGTTGTCAGTCAGCACTCGTCCTGTCCAGTTCCTTCCTCTGTCCTTGCGAAAATTCGCGCTGTTCCATTATGAATCCATACCAACTCGCCCAATTATCCTGTTTAAGAAGGTGCATGCGCCATACGCAATATTGCGTTCTACGCGTGTGCATTTCCGACCCGCAATTGTATTGCGTACGCAAGGCTCTTGCGTACGAGTCACTATAACTCCCTAGCGTTGTTATAAAGGCTCCTAGCAACACGGGAACGAAGCCAGGCGTGTTTCGGCGCGAAACGCGATCGCATTGCGATAGGTTGTAAGTCGGATGACGTGTCCCAGCAGCAGCTAATCGGGACGCTCTATTACCGCACAAATTTTGTTTGTTTTCTTGCTCTCCCTGGTCTTTCTGCTTCTTCCCTTGTTGACGCCGGGAGCAACGTCTTTTTGGTGGACGGTGAGGACTCGTCAAAATTGACTAGAAAATCGCTGTAAAAGTGATTTTCTCTCTTCCGCCTCTTGATGTCCTTCTATGCGGTGGACCGAATCATCGCTAAACGGGCAAGTACCTCTGTTTTTTAGCCAGTGTTCGTGGCAAATCGATAAAATAAATTACAGTTTCGTGATAATGTGCTTCGAACACTGTTTTAAGAGGTCGACACTGATGGTTTGCTGGTGAATTATTGGTCGCGGTCGCGGCATGCAAAACGTCTATCACTGCTCATACCATTTCTCTGTTTAGATTACATTGTCTGGCTTGCCTCGTCAGATAAACAGATGAGTCTGCCGTTTGCTATTTAACACCTTTGGGAGTAAAGGCGCGTTCACACCGACGATGCGATCTAGTCGCGCGATAACTTTCATCGCAAAAGCGACCACCGCGGGAAAAAAGCGACGCCATTTGAGCAGTCGCTTGCTGACCCGACTTTTTTGCGATAAGATCTAATCGCGGAGCAGCTGAGCCAATCAACAGTATTCGGAACGAGAGTTTTCGAGAAGCGACTCACCAACGAGGGTGTTGGACTCGCTTATCGCGCCCGCCAGTGTGACCATCTAACTATGAGCTCATAATATGTAAGTTTGATTTAACTGCATCGCATCCAATGTGTCGACGGATTACGAGCTGCGGTGCGTCGGAGGACTAAATATTTAACGTATTAGAAAGCTTAGGCTTGTGGCCCGAGAAAACAAAATATAGGTGTAGCGTTGATGTCTTTGACGTGTGAACCAGGAGCGCGCTGATGAACGACCTGCGGTTCCATTCAGGCGCATTTCACACTTTTAAGCATTTTAAACCATAACAAACGGTACACATATGAGATTCTATATAACATTCTAAGCGAACTAAGAAAGGTTAATAAAAATAAATGCCGCTTGAAACAGACGCAGCTTTCTGCCTCCGGATAATATCCCGGCCGCAGGTGCGCAATATTATTTGTACTTGTACAGGTTTGATTACCCACCCCTCTGATGGTCAGTAAATTCAATCGTTATTATTGCTCCTTTTTATGAAGTAATACTCTACTGGTAGGTTGATTGAGTAGTCATCAAGGTATCTGAACCCTTCATGACATAAATACTGAACGAAATCATGTGCAGAATAACAACTTGCAAATAAATTCGTAATTTTAAGCCTACAACATGCACAATCCAAAGTACACAACCGCACCATTTTTCCTCCAATAAACAAAATGCCGCGTACAGCGGTTGCAAATATTTTTTCAACTATTTTTCTTTTAGATCTTTTTGCACAGTAAGCATGGCCATTGTTTAAACATTGCATGCTTGGGAGGATATTTTTATTCCTTGGGTTTTTGCAAGATTGTTTGCAAATGTGCTCCAATTTTTCGATTGTAAACAAGAGTAAGAAAGAGCAGGAACGAAATGTGTTGCGGCAGCTGGAGCGGGCAGGTTTCATTAAAATGGGTTTAAGGTATGTGTCTTGTCGATTCTGTTCAGAAACAGTAATATACAAAATACACCAAATTAAATTGTATTGCCACCCTCCCAAGCTCTAGGAGCGTAGTTCATCGCCAAATGTTTCATCGAACCACGTTTAGGGCGACCGTTTCATCAATAAACGTTTTTCACCGCCACCACCATCACCAAATGTTCCAGTAGTATATTTTCCGGATTTGTTCCTAGTTAGTGATTAAGGACATTTTAATGACCGTTATATACGTATTGATGATATATACATATTGCCAGCCCTAGCGGGGTTCTGATATTTTTAAATTTTATTTCAGCGCCACGGATACCTTGTAAAATGGAGCGGATACTCTTTGTGGCACTGCACCATCGAGCCGGAAGAGAACCTCAATTCCGCCTGTCTTGAAAGATTTCGGTCTCCGTCAAGTCCACTTCAGCATCGGCTGCAAGATTCAACAGATCTTCTGGTGTACGGAGATCCAAAGAAGCTAAGGTGGAGGAGGAGATCAAGTGGCCTGCTCTCAGTGTCCTTCCCGCTGGACATTTGTAGGTGGGCGTTTCATAAACAGGGGCAACAACTTGATCGCGGTTGGCTTCTTTGTAATGAAGATGACTTCCACCGGCTTCCACTATGGCCGGAATGGCATACATCGTACAACCGGTCAGGAGAAGTGCTTAAAATATCTTTTCCCGTCCGCGTTAAGGGTGTGCTGAGGTTGCAAACGTTCAGAGGACGAGCGTACCCAGGGTTTCCAGTCGAGAAACTTCACCTCTTCTTCGCTACTGAATGTGCTCCGCGCATCGCCTAAAATGGAAGATTATCTAAAAATTACGTTTTTGGAAAACCAAGTTTCTGTTTGCCTTAGCGCGAAAATGGCAGCTCGCAATCACGGCCAAATGCGATGGCACCAGTAAGTCCAGCATTGCCATTCTTAAGGAATCCCTTCTTCAACGTGCTGATGCATCGCTAACCGAGGTATCATCTGACCATTTGAGTCATTCTCTAAAAGGCATCGAACGAAAGCACCGTGGGATGAAGGGTAGAAAAAGATGGACTTTCTAAAATCAACTCATGAAATTACACTTCAAAGTGCGGCCACAACGTCGGTAAAACCGTGTGGCATTCCTGGTGAGTCTTCCAACCCACCTGAAAACGTTGATATTGAATTAGGCAACGTTAGTAGACCTGGGACGTCCCTTGAAAATGATGAAACTGAGTCTTCAGTTTTGCAAAGTGAAAAACGAGCTTAGAAACCCAGCTTTCTTCTTTGAATCAAAAGTGCCGTCAACTGGAAAAGAAAACGCACTGATGAAAGCATCAGCAAATACACCTCTACAAAACTGCCCTACTGGGAAGAAAATCGGCGAGGGATCCAGAAAAATTGACCGTAGGCGTTTAGAAACCATAGCCTCAGTGATGGAAGCGTTTGTCTAACGACATGCTTCTTAACTTTTGGCTGACGTTTGAAGTACTACTCATGCAAGATTCCAAAGGTTTTAATCACCAGATTCTCTACAAAAGTAACTGCAAGCCGGAAGTGCGCACCCGCACGAAGAAGACTTTTCTGACCCGTGGCACGAACTTCGATAACCTTTCTGTTGAAGAACGAACTGTAGTTGAGCAGACAACCACTCTACTGGACAATCACTTTGTGAGTGACACATTCTGGAAGGCCATCTCTACTACCATTCCTCTTCCAAGCTTGAGCTTGATTAGTCAGTACCGAAAAAGTGTTGACAACCGATCTGAGATCTTTCGAACCCCGGAGATGCTCCAGGTGCCCAGGTCTCGTTCGTGTCCCAGCTACGGGAGTACATAAAAGATATATGCCGTCGCGAGCAGAAAACTCTCCAGAATCTCATGACTGAGGACATCTTGGTTAAGCTAGAAGGAGATGGCTGTCGAATCAGTCGCCGGATCACATGGACAACATTTTTATTTGTTATAATCCGCAAAGGTGTGGGTAACACACAGAATCCCAAGCAACATCATCTTCTGGGGATTGCTGAGATAGATGAAGATTATGTCGCTGTTCGGCAATCTTTTTGCTCGCTGTTCTCTGAGGTGAACCAAGCAATCCGGACTGGAGGAATCTCTATTGATGAAGTATTTTTTCCGGTGACTGTTTGCTTCGGTTCCGACCTCAAATATGTGTTGATGGTTCTCGGAATGCAGTCCGCGTCAGCCTGTTACGCCTGCCCGATCTGTCTGGGCCAGCGCCGATGAACGCGCTAACCCTAGCTTGCCGACAGAGCATTTTAATAATCCACCCATGCTTCGAACAAAGGAAAGCCAAAAAAGACACTGCGACAACTTGCAGTATGGTGTCCAGTACGTTTCTCTCCTTGACATCGACCCGCAGCTCGTCATGCCGGATACTCTGCACATGACCATTAGAGTAGTTGAGCGACTGGTGGACAACGTGCTTATCGAGTTTGAAGATATGGACACTGAAAACAGGGTAGCACAGATTACAGCCAAAGGGGAGAACACCAATCGGCTCGTAGAGATCATTCGCGGGTGCGGAGTCAAGTTTGAAGTGTGGCCCGAGAAAAGCGCTACGAGGGGCAGAACTTTTTCCAGCCTAACTGGAAGTGACTGCAAGCGCCTCTTACAAACTCTTCCACCCAAATTGAACAACATGCTGCACACCGACACAAAAGATCATGTGTTGCTTCTGTGGAGGACGCTTAACGAAATGATTGTCGTGTACGAGACAGATGAAACGGGAAAAGACATAACAAGTGAGGCACAAGTGTTCTTGGATACTTTCATTAGTCTCGGAAGCACCAGAAGAAAGGGGTATGGCAAGGAACGAGTAACACCTTACATTCATATGCTCTGCCACCACGCACCTGTCAAACATACGCAATGCAAGTGCCTCGGCAAGCTTTCGAGTCAAGGGCTCGAAAAAAAGAACGACGTCTTGAAACGGCTTCATCATACAAAGTCCAATAAATGGGAATCTGCCGGAGATGCGATAAAGCTTTCAAAACGGTTAGAGCACTACGAGTTTGAGAGGCCGATAAGGCAGTATGTCAAGGCTGATGATGATTACTGGAACTGTGGTGGGATCCAAGCATCACGAAGCAAAAGAGAGCGGCTGAGTGCCACACTACGTTCAAGTCAGCCGGATGACCTGGATCCTGAGTTAATGACGCCCGGCGCATTACGGACAGAACTCAAGGTCCGAGGAGTTTCAACATCGTCGAAAAACGCGAAGCGACTCCGACTCATGTTGACAAATGCTCGGGGCTCAAGTTCGCACTCTTGAAGCTCCTATTGTAGCAACGCATTTTATAATATGGGCCCTCCTACATGTCGGCCGTATATTTGTTGTTTTCGTCTTGTACATCTCAACCTTCCTTTTATTTTACAAACTCGTAGGGTAGTTTGAGCTAAACTTAAGAACTGTTTTTATATGACACTTTGGAGCTCATCTGTTCCTCACTCGAGTGAGGGTTTTATTGTGTTTTTTTTTCTATTACTCCTACCGCAGTATTAGTATCAAGTGAACATGTCTGCGTGCGTCTTAGTGTTGATCATAATTATAAATTTGAAACGAACAATTTGTACGTACGCATATGACGTCATGGTTTATGGGATGACTTTTGAGAAGCAACAAACGCGTAATGTTATATCACGTGAATCAATCATCTTCTTGTCATGAGCTCCAAAGAAGGAAATGGAAAGCCGGGAAGTATGTGGGCCTGCTATACGTTATCTAAAAAGCGTGTGCTCCTATAGCCGGTGACAGCTTAAGAGTAAGTGGAAGCTCCTCCCACCCCTTTCCCTTTAGAAAAGCGAACGGTGGAGAGGAGGTAGCCTCTTTCCAGCGTTCGCTCTACTAACGTTGAAAGGGGTGGGAGGAGCTTCCACTTCGTTCTTGACCTGTCACCAACTTTTCTTTTCTTTTTATAGATAGGGTTTTTTCCGCGCCTTAATCAAATAGATATACTCCTAGGAGTTACTGAAGTACCGGTGAATGCGAATACGCACTGGCCTAGAGTGAGAAGTGAACAACAAGCTGTGGGCTCAATTTATATTTATTTTTCGAGGAAAAATTTCGGGAAGCAAAGCCTGTGTGTATATATCCTGGAAAATCAATTTTTGTAAATCACCTTTGACTTTGTTTTACCCTTTGCAACTTGCAAACATTAGGTTATTTCTAAATGTTGTGTGTTTATCACCTCTGTTTACCATATTTGTTCTCAGATAACGCCAAAGTTGACTGCTTCAAATGGGGCTTATGCCATTATAATGATTTGGTGGAAGGTATTTTCAGTGGTGCAATCAAGTATTATTACACAATCATTTGCAAACAGCTTTCCACGGCTGTCTTACCACAATGTTCTTTCATATTGAACGAACCTTTGCATGTATAATACACGATATGTGTTGCTTTAAAGGAAGTGTCGTAGTGGCTGTATACTAAGTGTCGTTATGGCAGTATATACTTTATACTGTAGAAATAAACTTGCTCAAAAACCAGTACACCCGTTTCATTTATTCCACCAACGTGAGGCCATGTAGTACTGTACGCTTGTGCGTGTTTGTCTGTTTGCTTAGGGAGGGGAGGATTACAAATATACATGGTGATTTCACTAGTACCTATGTAAAGCATGTAACAAGACTGAAGCTGTCAGTAAAATGGACGCCAGACGCGTAACTCAGATGTCGAGCACTTGTAAATAACGTTTGTCGACGTTCAATACGTATCGAAAGCTGAAATATCCTTTGAGTGAATGGTCAAACTTGGGTTACGACTGAAGAATTTATTAAGAAAGCATTTGATTGCAGAATTAATTTCTAACTATAAGAGCTATAAAGCTAGAAGTAGAGGTATTTTATTCCGTCAACAAACTCCCCTTCCATGATTCGGTCAAATATCTTGGTGCGTCATATTATAAGACAAACTAAAACAATATACCGAAGACAAAACCAAACCACAAAAATTTCGCCACCTTCGCAATTGAGATGGGTAGACTGAGGAAACAGCGGAGCTGGTGGTCTTCACTAGCTTTAACTTGGCTTTTTTTATAGCTTTAACTTCGGATTTTCTTCCTCGGGAGAGAGCAGTTTCTCAGGTCTGCCCATCTTATCGGTAGATGGGACAGTGATAGCGGCGAGCGCACGCCGTCTCTCTCAACTGGGAGAACACCTGCACGTCAGAGCTTACGTCATCACGAGGCGCAGCCATATCCCCGACGTGCGCCTCCCCACCCAAACATCTATGATTTGTCCACTTTAACTCAGCCAAAGTCCAAAGCCAACGCCCGCGCTACGAACCCAAAGGAAATGCTGAGCGCCGCGACTGCGATGATAGCGCAGTCGGATAGACGCCGGTTTCATAACGCGGGGTGCCCAGGTTCGATTCAAACCACGGGAGGAGTTTTTTTTTCTTCGTTTTTTCTTGAGGCGCGCACTTTCCACAACTGCTCGTCGGCTCCTTGCCTCCTCTCCACTTTGCTGCACCGAGTTTTGAGCGACGCGAGGCACGGATGGAACTCAGCTTATTATGTTGCTTTTGGCTGGTAAATCAAAGAGAAGTTTACCAAAATTGTGACTTATAGAACGACAATTCGCTGACAAGTAATAGCATTTTCTAGTGCACAAAATAAGCAATGTAAGCACTCAAAAAAAAAAATTCCAGTCAAGCTTGGGATTCCAACTCCAACGTTTCAAAGCCTGTTGGGCGCCTTCAGTATTCTATACGGATTCCTCAAGATCGACAAGCCTAATGTTCCTCTGCGGCCTATCGTAGACTTTACGACTTCGCAACTTAGGGTACTTACGAATTACCTGCACCGGATCCCCTCTCATCTCGTTTGAAGCACGTCGACCCATGTGAAAAACGCTGGCCAGTTCGTGGAAGCGCGCCTCGCCAGTAAGACACAGGGACGGTGAAAGCATGGTGCTCTTCAGCGTTGTATTTCTCTTCATCATCGTACATTTCCCCTAGCAGTAACGGCATTCAGGGAAGCCCTCGAGAAAGACGAATATTTGAGCTCACGGACCAGCCTCAGTGTAGATGAGCTGTGCCGCTTGCTTGAGTTTTGCCTCGACAGCACGTACTTTACGTTCAAAGGCGAGCTCTTCAAACAAGTGAGCAGAACTGCAATGGGCGCTTCTATCCCGGTAACTACGGCAAATTCAACAATAGAAACCACCAAAGAGAGTTCTGTGGTCATTAGCTAGCGGACCTAAAATATTCATGCACTAGGTGGACTGTTTCGGTGTCCTAAGAACTCAGAAATCCGCATTTTCTTGGAACATCTCAACTCCGTCGAGCCGGCCACTTAGTTCACAGTAGAGTGTGAAAAAGACAACACGCTGTCATTTCTCAATGTGTTGGTGGACAGGCGAAGGAAGGAACTAAAGTTTAGTGGCTACCCAAAACGGACAAACACCGGGCGCTGTCTCAATTTAAAGTTGAACGACCGAACGTGTCACAATTCGTCTGTAGTCTGCATGGACGCTTCCAGCGCAAGTACTATCTGCTCGTCGGGGAAAAGAACAGGAGGAAATAAAAAGTATCACTGTTGCTGACCTCCAGAAAAACAGCTACACAAAAACTTTTGTTGATCGCATCGCCCGTTATCAAGGTCGCGCCTCCTAAACAAGAAGCCACCAAAAGAGCCCCGCAAAAAAAGTTAGAAATTTGTTGCCATGTTTACAAACCTGGGCAGTCTGGTAAAACTAATCTATACATTACAACTCCATAAACTTAAGGACCATTTACAAAAACTGCACTTTCGCGTTCAATCTATTTTGACACAAAATACCTCCTCCCCACCTCCATGTAGCTCCCCCTCTTCCTTCCCCCGCTTATCAACTAAAATTTGTACGAATGTCTCTGGAATCTGTATTAGTATCAGCTGGGATAGTTAGTGCTTATATTTTAAAAGACAAAGTTAAACTTTTTATTGACGCAAACGTGCCTGATACCAACCTCAGAAACATCAAGCACTGCAGAACTCCCGAGAACTGGGCGCGATGAAGGATCGCTTCTACTTTGTGTTTAAATCCTAGTGACACGTCACGCAGCATTATCTCAAAAGTTGCTGCCGAGTAAATCGATGAAACATGGAAATATGGAAAAAGGAAAAAAGAGGAGATCAAGCCTCAAAAACGGTAAACCAAAACCTGCGCTTAAAAATGTCTTATGAAAGTTGAAACTCCACGTGCCATGATTACGTGCGGTTTCAAACTTTGGTAAAATGTCCTCCTACAAATATCGCTTCGCCAAATAAACACAACGCGTGAAACAGGCTTTGCCGCGTGTTACCCAAACAGCGCATGAAGCGAGCTGACGAGTCGAGGAATCCAAGATCTGCGCGGTCTGTCCCAGTTTGTCCTACCCGTGACGTTACAAACGATGATGATGACAGCTAGAGGAGCACACCCTGTAGTTCGCACACGCCACCAATATGGTTGGAAATTGCCAAAAATGCGACTAACTAAAGAGAAAAAAAACGCATTCAGGAAATTGAAGGCGCCCCTTTGATCTATCGCCCGAACGTCCCGTATGCCAACGCATTCGCGCTATCGCGCCCAACACACCGAAATTTACAAACTGCGTCGTTACTTTATGGCGCACATAACGGCATCCTTGAGACTCCGTGGTGCCTTTTTTTACGCTACGACGAAATTTTTACGACGATGCTACTGTCAGCTTCCATATATCCGATGCTGTCCTCTCCAATACCCCTCTAAGACACGCTCCACTGTTCATATGTGGCCCGCTCCGCTATCCGCTATGGCCCCTTTGCAGCTATCCTATGTTGCCCACTACGATATCTGCTGCGTCCCGTTCAGGTGCGGCGGAGAAAAGCTCACCGGAGAAAAGCTCACCGCAAAACCGGCAGGTGCGGAGAAAAGCTCACCGGCATTTGAGCGGATGCGGAAAAAAGCTCACTGATGTTTTTTTTTGTTAGCTTAGCGGATTGTGCGTCACACGCTTGCAATTTAACACAATTAGAATTGTTCACATATAAAAATAATTCTTCTCTTTTTTGTAATATTCTTGAAGCTCATTTGGCATATTTACTAATTCCTCAAAAATTAGTAATGACTCATTCTGTATAATAATGACGCCGCAAGTATAAAATCCGAACATCGGACACCCGTAAAAAGACAACAATTTATTGATAGCTTGACAGTGCGCCGTCGGTAGCTCTGTCAGATAAAGAGGTTTGTTTTTTGCGAGCTAACATGAATAGCGGTGTGTGAACCGTTTTCACGTTAGCGTTTGTCACTAATAGGACTTTAGTTGCGAGAACAGCTTTGTCCTGTCGTGTTTGTTGTCTTCACTCCGTCTTCGTCGTTTGAGCGGTTTTCATCATGTATAACGTTTACCAACTCGCCCTATTCGCTACCTTACAGAAGACTACTTCTTATATAGGTCACGAGTAACAACGGTGCCAGTGTGCGGCTCTGAAGGTCATGGGTGGCTCGCCGTAGAAAGGCACTATCACACAAAGGCAACGTGTGGAAACACCAGCACGAACGGCTAGAAAACGTGCTTGTCCGTGGAAGAAAGAAACCTCGATATCCTACTGACCGTTCTATCCTGTTTTCAAAGGTTAACAAAAGACTCAAAGAGAATTTCAGGCACGGCGTTGTTGCGCATGCACTTTCGAATTTTCGGCATTTACAGTTTTGCATTTTTAGAGTTTTAGGCAGACATTATTAAGTTTTCGATCTTTTTCCTGTTCTTTAAGTTCATAAAATTTTTCAGTTAGGCTTCCGTTGCCTAGAGTAAACCACAGAAAACTCTCCCTCGCAAGTATTAATTCGGGAGCAATATACCCAATAAGCTTAACAAATATTACTAAAAAGGACAATTTCTTTTTTACAAAGCTGACGAATTTTAATGATAATAAATTGATATATGTTAAGCAGAATCCAACAACCTCCATATGAAAAGAAGAAAAGAAAATGGTGAGCTTTTCTCCGCATCCGCCGGTTTTGCGGTGAGCTTTGCTCCGGGATTCCCCGTTCAGCTATGCTATACGCGGTCCGCTTCACTAACCAATGCTGCCCGCTCCGCTATCCGCTCCGTGACCCACTCAGATATGCGATGCCGATACGGTCCGCACCACTATCCTCTACTACGGCCCCGTCCTCCAACCATTTGTAGACTGCTCCGCTGTCCTATGCTGCCCGGACTGCTATCCGCTGCGGCCCGCTCAGCTATTTGATGTGGTCCGCTCCGCTATCAGCTATCGCTCTAGTGTGCGTTATATGCACGGTGGCCCAGCGCTATGCGGAGAGCAAGTCGTCGGCTTCTTGCGCAGGGGGTTGCTGGTGACATCAGAATGACGCCGAGCACTGATTGGCCTTGTTTCAAATAATAGTGGGTAGAGCTCAATGCTAGATGCCTTGAAGTCTAACCACTATCTTCGTTTTTAATCAGCCAATAAGATGTTTGACGTCGGTCTGACGTCACCGCATTGGATGAGCGGAAGTCAAGATTATAATCACTGACTCGCTCTCCGTTTCGCCAAACCGTTTCCCAATCAACCGAAAACAACCACATAAGATTGTTATTTGTTTTTTTCTTCAGGTTCTATTACCAAATGTTTGATTTAGAATGTGGTTTTGTTCCGGTCGGGTCAAAATAACAGGTTTTGGTCCGGTTTTCGGCTCGGGTTTGAGCTCGGTTGACAGCCTGGTAAAAACGTCAAATTATCTGTTTCTGGTTTCAACTTAATTCCCCACCATGTCCTTCCCGCTGGTATTCAACTGCTAAATATTTTGCAGAACAAGCTCAATATTCAGCCATAGCAACGAACAGCCCGACTGTTGAAATTATTAAACTACCAAGTATAACATTACCCGACGCACGGGCTGAATGTCTGTACTATTACGGAAGCCCGGTAAAGGGTTCAAGAGATTACTCGCTGAAAAACCCAAATTGGATATGATAGAACAATTATCAGTCGAACAAGAACCCTGAAGGATGAGAACAAAATAACAAAACAGGGCAATAGAACCAGCAACTATTGAATATAAAGCTATATGATTAAAAAAAAAACGAGACTGCAGGTAACGACAGCACACTCAAAGGTTTCAAACACAGATGAAATTTTGTTTTCCAAAACCTTAATAAATAGGGAAAAAGCGAAGGAATAAGCGGAAGGGAAAACTCCCAAGAACACCTCTTTCCACAAATGTACATTCCGACAGTTACCAGGACAATGACGGCCTCCGCGACATCCTCCCCTCTCTTATCTTTGACCCCTGTCACCCCAACCAAAAACTAACCAAACAACGTTTCTTTCCGGAAACTTGTAGACACTCAAAGACAGCACTTTTCACAGCGTAAGAAATCGCCGAAGTTCATGGTCCAAACCAAACCAAGGTCTTTTTTTTTCAAATAGCGTTTCCGTAACGTAGCATTGCGAGCGATTCCTTTATCAAACGGTTGTGGTCATCTTTTTTCCTTTCTTCAACTGATGTCACATCCCACAACAGTATATAAATCTTATACACTCGGAATGCACATTTGTGGAAAGACTAGTCTTGTGCGAATAGTGGATTTTGAGTTCGAAGCGAATTCGAAGCGAATAGCGATTTTGGCCGAATATTTTCGATTCGAATACCGAATAGTTTTTCCACGCCTTTCACTACCATAGCATAATGCTTAGACGAAAACCCAGCTAAACTTCTGAAGGTTGTTCCACTTGTTCATTTATAAGCTAAGTTTAATCTATCTATATTTATGAATTGTGACCTCAGAAGGTCTAATGTCTTGGGATGGCAAGCAAATGGCAGATTTGACATAAGGGGATACACCCCCTGGGGAGGTCAACTTTTGAACCCTTGGCTTAAAATTAATTAAATTTACAGGGTAGGCTGGTGGTCATGCTAGATGGTGCATAACAAAATTTCAGCTCTGTCGGTTAAGTAGGAAGGAAATTAGAGCAGCTTTTATCAGCTACACGCCTACATTGTTTAGTTAATCTATCGTCGGAAAACTATCACAATATTCAAGATTTTTATTCGCTAGGTATGCAGCAGAATGCCTAGAGAGTGCGGCTATGGAAAGATTTTTGTAAAAAGTCATTTATTTCTATAACTTTTCTCTTCTGCAAAATTGGTCAACTTTTTGATCTTCTGTGTCTTCGACAAAATGTCAACATTTTTTTTATAAAAGACATCCGTAAAGTGACAAAAAATGCCATAGCCGCATTCCTTATTAAATTTCAGTCATGAAAAGTGAAGAACGAGCCTTCCCTGTATTGCCATTATTAAACGATAGATTGACTAAAATGGAATTTATACCAAAAAGTGGAAGGGAGAAAAATGTGTTCAAAGTGCTCCAAACCCTACCTTTTCTTTAGCTTCGGTGGTCAGAAAATAATTTATAAAAAATTAACTATGCAGTGTAAACTAATGAAACTTTCTGGAAATACTCTCTGGATGTCGGTGGATGTAAATATGTCTTTTTTCCAAAATCAAAGTTTTTTGCAGAAATCCAATTGTGCGAATTCACGAATCTCGCTTTAAAAATATCCCTTCTTTAATCTCGAGTTAAAAGGGAAAGAATCGCGCGTGATGAATGCAGGTTTTAAGGACATCTCCGCCTAAAATAGTATACTCTTGCATAAGTCAGTTTAATTTTGAAACTTTTACTACAATGTAGACATACACATTGACGAAGTTTCTATTTATTTTCATATACAGCCGGCACGCGTGCACCATCCCGCTTTAGATGTATGACTTTCTTCCAAGCACGCAATTGCGATATTCATACTTTTCAAAGTGTTTATCGCGGTGGGTTACCCCGTTGAGTGCGCTTCTCCCTGAGCACCGATGTGATGCAGAGAAGCAACACACGCGGAGCGCGCTTCCGCGGGTATTGCTTCTCCGCAGTGCACTGGTGCTCGGGGAGAAGCGCGCTCAACGGGGCTAACCCGACGCAATCAACACTTCGAAAAACACGAATAGTGCAGTTCTTCTCGAAGCGAATATCGAATAGTGAATTATTCGAAACTACTATTCGAAATTTCGAATATTCGCACAACCCTAGGAAAGACGTTTAGGGGGAGTTTCTTCCTTGCCCTTATTCGTTCGTTTTTTTTTGTTTTTTTTTTTTGGGGGGGGGGGGGAATAAAGTTTTAGCTGTGTTTGAGACTTCTGAGTGTAAGCCGTTACCTGTAGTCTGTTTATTTTTTTAATCATGTTTAGTGCACACCAGCCTGTTTGCGCCCTTACATTTATTTCATAAAGCTACGTTGGTTCTTTCTCATATTTTAATATTTTATGCCTCCACGCCTGGTTATCGAATACGCTGAATTCATTTTGCACCCTGAATATTCAATTCTGTTTTTGCTCTTAAGCACACGAAATAAACGCCGAGGGGTCAGCTTGGGGAGAGACAATGAAGGAGAATGAACGGTGAAAATCGCACAATCCACAGTGCCAGGACTAGCCGCGCACAAAAGGCGTCAGCCCTACAACTGAATACCCTCAGCGATTGATTTTGAACGCGTTTTTTCAGTATCTTCCTAACATGGTTAGACACAACAGTGAAAAGGCCTCTAGAAATGAATCTGGTCTCTCAGCGAAATTTCTATCTTTTCCGCGTCTTTACTTTCCTTTTTTTGTTTTGTTCCACGATGTTAGCGCCTATTGTTCGTGATAAGCAGACTTTGTTTTTTCTTTTTTTGATCGCTCCAGCTCCCCTTGCATGACTGCAGCGCGCGTGCCGCAGGAGCAGACGGAAGGCGCAAGAAGAGAGGAGGTCGCCGGCGGACGGTAGCAGGACAATGAGAGGAGGAATGGGAAAGAGTGGCGATTGTGATCGACGCGCGAAACTATTTTTAAAAATCCGTGAGCTAACTGCCGTGTCCCCGAAAGTTGGACTTGTTAGCTTTTTGAATTGCGTCGTCAATTACACGTAATGGATATTTTTGTTTTCCCAGCATGGTCTTTAGGTTCTGGGCGCTCGCATCAAAATCTTCCTCTTTCGTGCAAATTCTTTCTGAAACGGTGGGCTTGGCTGTAGGCAACGTTACTAAAACCCTCAGTTGGGAAACTCACCCTCTGAAACCTGGCCCACTGGCGTCCACCGAGACCGAGCTAAATACGATAACAGTGCCACCCTTTAGCGATGAGTTGAAACATGAAAGTTGCTTGACATAGCTACTGCGAGATGACCCTGCGAGATGGCGCCACCAGCCCTTGCCCGACTCGACGTGCACCCGTGCAGTTCCCGGAGTGGACGCTGCGGGAAAAATGGCGGCGTTGCGATCGCCATTTGCTCGGTTTCTGAGTACGGATCGGAGCCACTTTGTTAAAGCAGGCTCTATGGCAGGTTTCCAACTGAGTTGTTCTAGTAACGTTGGCTGTAGGGGACGCTGTTTTTGCAATGGCGAGGGTGGTCGCTCTGGTAATGAAGATAATGTTGTCGATCTGTCGGTTTACGGTAGAGCTTTGTGGAGAGTTTACCATTTTCAATTTTTACAGTTACATCTAAGAAGTTGATGTCTATTTGAGAGTAGTCGTAAGTGAAGTTAATGTTCGGGTGTACAGAATTGTAACAGTCTACGAAATCCAGCAGTTCCTCCTCGCTGTGTGTCCAAATAAGAACGATATATTCTATGTATCTCTTGTGGAAAGTTGGCGTTAGGGGGAATTCAGAAAGAAATTTGGACTCTAGCTTTCCCATAAATACGTTGGCTTAACTGGGAGCCATCTTAGTGCCCATAGCGGTTCCTCTGACTTGCCTAAAATATTCATTATTGAATTCAAATGCATTAAGTTCTAAGACCAGCCTCGTCATACAGGCAATGACGTGACAATCCGAGGTATCTGGTTTCTTATGAAGTTCGTACATGTCAATTAGAGCAGCTCTTCCGTCGTCGTGGGGTATGTTTGTGTATAGAGAGAGAAACATGCTCTCTTAGGTACGCACATATCCGAGATTTCTCCTAGAAACTGAGTGGTGTCTTTGACATACGAATCGAAAGTTGCAGGAATATTGCTTATTAATTTGTCTATAAAGCCGGAGATAAATTCGGTTATTGTACCTATGCCCGATATAATTGGGCGCCCTGGGTTACCAGTTTTATGAATTTTAGGAAGCATGTAGAAGCGACCTGGTCTTGAATTCAGTGGTTTCATCACATTATGGTCGTTAAGAGTTATGTTTCCTGTGTCCAAGAGATATTTCCCGTTTTGACGTTAGAATGCGTGGGTAGTGAACCGTTGGATCTCCAGTCAAGACGCTCCTAAAATTTTGGAACATTAAGTTGGCGGCATCCTTCTCGAGTGTAGTCGACAGTGTTAAGGATCACAATTGCTCCCCCTTTATTAGCTGGCTTTATCGTTATATCGGGCCATGGTTCCCAGAGTTTTCAGGCTATCCCTTTACGGTTTTGTTAAGTTGTACCGTTTTCCTTTCCGCTTATGGTATTTTAGCATTATGTTTCTTTGTCCAGCTGCTATGTAAAGATTAAGGCAGCCATTGCGATGAGGTTTCGGCGTCCAATTGCTCTTTGGATGTTGTTTCGTATTCTGAAAGGATGTCCACAAAGCTCTACCGTAAACCGACAGATCGACAACATTATCTTCATTACCAGAGCGACCACCCTCGCCATTGCAAAAACAGCGTCCCCTACAGCCAAGCCCACCGTTTCAAACGAATTTGCACGAAAGAGGAAGATTTTGATGCGAGCGTCCAGAGCCTTAAGACCATGCTGGGAAAACAAAAATATCCATTACGTGTAATTGACGACCCAATTCAAAAAGCTAAACAATTGAACCGCGAGGATTTAGCTGCGAACCGCCTCCCCAAACCCGACCTACAACGCACGAATCTATGTCTAACTTACAGCACGAACGTTCCTAATGTAAACGGTATACTGAGACGGCACTATAATATTCTAGAGCAAAGCGAACGTCTTAAACGGGCGTTTCCGTCCGCCCCCGGTGTGGTCTACAGACGATCACGTAACCTAAGAGACTCACTTGTAAACTCTCGACTGAATTCGTCATTGTCAAATGACGAATGCAAGCCGTGCACGAAACCGGGATGTCTGGTCTGCAAACAAATCCAACATACTAGCAGCACTAGGAGCACACAATCGCAATTCTCCTTAAAAGTCGAGGGAACCTGACGTGTGACTCTTCAAATGTGGTTCATTTGGTTGAGTGCAGTGTCTGCGAAATGCAATATATAGGGCAAACGAAGACAGCATTCAGGAAACACTTTAATAATCACAAATCTCATTCAAAATCGCTCCCAAGCCTACCTCTTTCAAAATACCCTAGCCTCCCACATCATTCGTTCGAGAAACTTTCGGTAACGATCCTTGAAACCGGATTTAAGTCAGACCTCGAACGGAGCAGCGAATCGTATCTCATACACCGATATACCAACACGATCGATAAAGGAATAAATGAAAATCCAGGGACACTTGCAGCGATTAAAACGTAGTCTAAGAATTAACAAGGAACACCAATACTCACCCTGACCAAGTGGCACTGTATTTGCAGTTGGAATTGGACCATTATTTTGTGTGTGTGTGTGTGTACGAAACAGTGAGCCTTCCACACGCGCCTCTGTACACGCTACGTCCCTTTTTCCCTATTTTACCCACTCATATGCGAGATCCGTTAATATTATATATATATATATATATATATATATATATATATATATATATATATATATATATATATATATATATATATATATATATATATATATATATATATATATATATATATATATATATATATATATATATTTGTTGTTACACTTTATTAGGATAAGGATGGCGCGAAGGCCTGGAGGGGACGTTTTACAGGGGTGTATATATATATATATATATATATATATATATATATATATATATATATATATATATATATATATATATATATATATATATATATATATATACATTTTTTTTTCCATTGAAAGGCGGAGCAAATCTGTGCTTTCCGCGCAATGCTGTCCTGCTGCACACAACGTTACTCGGTCGTGATCCTAGGCATGTGTATTTATTTTTATTTTTAATTTTAAGGTTTTATCTTTTCAATTTTTTTTTTTCAATTCATTGTCCGGTACGACGGCGTCTTTGCAACTATCCGGTGGCAATTTCCTGCCCCTCCCCCGCGCCCCCCTGCCCCGCGATGTGCTCCTTGCTCCCTCTCCCCTCTCTTCTGCGGCGTGCGGCGCCCGAGGGGAGGCGGGGTGACCGTCGCGGAGAGCGGACGCCCACATCGGGTTAGCCTTACGGGCAATTAGTACCGAAGATGTCGTTCCAGAGCCTGTGCCGTCCGTTTATGACCTATTGTACCCACCGCAGTGTCGGAGGTCTCATATACGCCTCTTTAGCTTCGAAACCCGCCGCCCTACCGTAAGACCGCGCTGAAGTCAAACTTTTTTTTTTGTGTTTGTGGGGGGGGGGGGGGGGTTGATTTTGTTTTAGTATGTTTGCTTTTTTTCATATGACTTTTTACTTTTATTTTTCCCGACGTCACGTCCTTCTCGCCCCAATGGCCGCCTACTGCTCTGCGCAGTCTGATGCCCTCACATGTATGCCATCTCCTGACGAAGCCGAGCCTCTCGGCGAAACTGTCGTGATTCATACAACAAACTCCTAGCATAGCAACTCCGCAAGTACGGATCTCTGACTTATTACATTTTCCCGGTCCATTGTTCTCAAACTACTCTGCCTCACCTGCATAATATATATATATATATATATGGGTGATTTCATCTCAACTCAGGCACGGATTTAGGGTCGAATTTTTAATTTTGACGAAAAAAATATATGTTTTGGGGCAATTCCTATAATAGAAGAAGACGCAAACGGCAATGTCGTCGGATTTTTTGTTCTCAAGTTATGGACTGTTGAAGCGGCCAAGGTGGAAACTGGCGTTTTTCCAGCTTATCGGAGGTGCCATATTTCACTCCATCTTTTTTCCATACTTTTAACGCTACATCAATATAACTTTTTGGGAACACTCTAGACATAGGCTTTTTCATGCTAATTGAGCGTCGAGGTCATAACACTTTTAATGATTTTTGTTTTATTTGTCAAACCGCCTCTCTGCGACGATATTTGACGAAGTTCAGCAAGCTGTGCTGTGTGACCTAATCAACATATTTTTATGATCTTTATATCACCGTAAAGCTCCAATTAAGCTCTTTCTTTTGAGTATAATTTCAATATTTTGCAATAAGTATATAATGCGCTACATGTGCCTGAAAAACGAAAATGTCGAAAAACTAGCAAGTTTGGAGTCGATTTTCTCAAAAACCCCACTTTTTATTTCTTTTATTTTTTATTCACAGTTAGTTAATATAGTAGTCTATCCGAAACTACCAACAGAAATTGTAATATATTGTTTGTATGGCCGCTATTAACACTCGAATCTCGTGCTATGAGCATTTTGAACGGGACTTCGCACAGGCGCTCTGCTGAGCAGAATTTTGGCCTATGTAAGGTTTTCTATTTATCGTTAGCAGTTACCTCAATATCCAACCATAAACATTAATAAAATTTGGAGTAATGTACTTAAAAAATTTACTTCGAAGTCCGTATCCACAAGTGCGGGCACAGCGCTTATTTCCTCCCAATACGGGGGAATGCAGATCGTTAGAGAATTTCTCTGGGGCCTTTTGCTTTCGGCTTTGAGTTTGAAATACCGAACTTGACATGTACTTGTCATATTTTTTTATGTCAAACAGATATGCAGTGCATATACATATGTACGATTTAGTATCTGACGCTTAGGAAGTACGGTTTATTTTATGCGCGTACGGACTCTTTCGTAAAATAACAAGCATTTCGTGGCGTGTAAGGCTTCAAACGTGTTAGTCATGTGTTTAGGTTTCATTTCTATTTTCAGTGATTCATGCCGGGTTACTTAGACTTTTTTCTCTTGACTTAAGTTTGTCCGGGAGTCTAGATGTTACGTATCTTCTCCGTCAATACATAGGGCGAAGCTACACACATTGCAAATCACGCCAGTGCCAAGTAAATAAATATTGTTAGGATAAATATTGTTGCTTCACTGGCTTTTACGCTCAGATATTGAGGTAAGTAGTACTAACATTAAATAGAAAACCTTGCATACGTCAAAATTCTGCTCAGCTGAGCGTCTATGCGAAGTCCCGTTCAAAACTCTCACAGCACGAGATTCGAGTCCTAATAGCGGCCATACAAACAATATATTACAATATCTGTTGGTAGGTCCTGCCAGACTACTATATTACCTAACTGTAAATAAAGAATGAAAGAAATAAAAGGTTTTTTTTTTTAGAAAATGGACTTCAAACTTGCAAGTTTTTCTAAAGAAAGACTTGCAAGTTTGAAGTCGATTTTCTAAAAAAACACACCTTTTATTTCTTTCAATTTTTATTTACAGTTAGGTAATATAGTAATCTGTCAGGACCTACCAAAAGAAATTGTAATATATTCAGTGTTGTACGGAACGGCGTTCCAAGGAACGGCGTTCCTGGAACGCGTTCCTTTAGGAGGAACGAAGGAACGCCGCCGTTCTATTTTGCATCGCTGGAACTGGAACGGGAACGCGTTACATTTTTACGGGAACGGAAAGAGTAACGGCGTTCCTTTTTTCGTCCAGTGGGGTAATTTTTATTTTATTTCTAACAGGGAAAGTATGAGAGTACAAAAACATATCTTCACGAAGTGCAGGATCTCGTTAACTTTTTGGCTACTAATCTTATTGATTATTTTGTGTGGTCCTCGCCAGCTATCAGTTTCGGTTGCAGGAGAGCTGGTGGACATTGATTCTTTTTTGAGCGCCCGAAACTGCGGTACAAAAAGCGAAACTTTTAGTCGAAGGAAAAGACAAAGGAAGAGGGTTGTTTCAAACTCAGCTACTTTCTTTGGTTGCACGAATCCTCAAACACCCAGATATCTTATTCCGACTACAGCCATTTCTGAACTTCAATACCGAGACCTGCAATTATAACATGATCACAGACTCCCAGATATCGGACTCACCCTTGTATCCCGAACATTGGTCACTTAAAAGATACACAAAAAAATAACCTTCTATTCCTTCTCTTGTCCCCCACCTTCAAACTGAACAACAAATCCAACCTTCACAAAGAAGTATTTGTAGCTTTCAAGACTGACTTTCCAAAAGCCCTACCCTCTCCTTCACTTGCTCGTCTTGCGGACAGCAACACCGAGAAGCCACTGTTGTTAAGTTCTAACACAGGACTTTGTTAAGTTTAAACGTGTGAGGTTGTTATAAAGCGCTCGTGGAATCTTGGGTAAAAGTACATTCTGGCTCGTCTGAATTGTCCACTACAAACATGGACACGGTAAATAGCTGAGATTTGTAACATGAATATATCAACAAATGAAACCCTGCTTCCGCGTGTTTTCTTCTCCAGGTGCTCTTCCATCACGACATACAAACTAGTATGCTGACTATTAACAGGATAGATAAAAAAACTCTGCTTGATATAACTAAATATGGTAATTAGCAAAAAATACAAATGTAACGTATATGTAACGATACGTTCCATTTTTTTAACGGTAACGGGAACGAGTTCCTTTCTACAAATGGAACTTGTAACGTGTGAACGCGTTTCCTAAAAATCAGAAGGAACGAGGAACGAGCTTTCGTTCCTTTTTTTGGTAGGTAATCTGTCAGACCTACCAACAGAAACTGTAATATATTGTTTGTATGGCCGCTATTAGGACTCGAATCTCGTGCTGTGAGAGTTTTGAACGGGACTTCGCATAGACGCTCAGCTGAGCAGAATTTTGACCTATGTAAGGTTTTCTATTTAATGTTAGTACTTACCTCAATATCTGAGCGTAAAAGCCAGTGAAGCAACAATATTTATCCTAACAATATTTATTTACTTGGCACTGGCGTGATTTGCAAGGTGTGTGAGCTTCGCCCTATGTATTGACGGAGAAGATACGTAACATCTAGACTCCCGGACAAACTTAAGTCAAGAGGAAAAAGTCTAAGTAACCCGGCATGAATCACTGAAAATAGAAATGAAACCTAAACACATGACTAACACGTTTGAAGCCTTACACGCTACGAAATGCTTGTTATTTTACGAAAGAGTCCGTACGCGCATAAAATAAACCGTACTTCCTAAGCGTCAGATACTAAATCGTACATATGTATATGCACTGCATATCTGTTTGACATAAGAAAATATGACAATTACATGTCAAGTTCGGTATTTCAAACTCAAAGCCGAAAGCAAAAGGCCCCAGAGGAATTCTCTAACGATCTGCATTCCCCGTATTGGGAGGAAGTAAGCGCTGTGCCCGCACTTGTGGATACGGACTTCGAAGTAAATTTTTTAAGTACACTACTCCAAATTTTATTAATGTTTATGGTTGGATATTGAGGTAACTGCTAACGATAAATAGAAAACCTTACATAGGCCAAAATTCTGCTCAGCAGAGCGCCTGTGCGAAGTCCCGTTCAAAACGCTCATAGCACGAGATTCGAGTGTTAATAGCGGCCATACAAACAATATATTACAATTTCTGTTGGTAGTTTCTGATAGACTACTATATTAACTAACTGTGAATAAAAAATAAAAGAAATAAAAAGTGGGTTTTTTTAGAAAATCGACTTCAAACTTGCTAGTTTTTCGAAATTTTCGTTTTTCAGGCACATGTAGCGCATTATATACTTATTGCAAAATATTGAAATTATACTCAAAAGAAAGAGCTTAATTGGAGCTTTACGGTGATATAAAGATCATAAAAATATGTTGATTAGGTCACACAGCACAGCTTGCTGAACTTCGTCAAATATCGTCGCAGAGAGGCGGTTTGACAAATAAAACAAAAATCATTAAAAGTGTTATGACCTAGACGCTTAATTAGCATGAAAAAGCCTATGTCTAGAGTGTTCCCAAAAAGTTATATTGATGTAGCGTAAAAAGTATGGAAAAGGGATGGAGTGAAATATGGCACCTCCGATAAGCTGGAAAAACGTCAGTTTCCACCTTGGCCGCTTCAACGGTCCATAACTTGAGAACAAAAAATCCGACGACATTGCCGTTTGCGTCTTCTTTTATTATAGGAATTGCCCCAAAACATATATTTTTTTCGTCAAAATTAAAAATTCGACCCTAAATCCGTGCCTGAGTTGAGATGAAATCACCCTATATGTATATATATATATATACATACTGAGGTGAAACAAGGAGACGGCAGGTTGCAAATCGACCGGAAAATTCGGTTTCTTAACCTATCGCGCTACGACTTTGTGCAGCGCTGCCCACAGATGGTGCATTTTTTTTTGTAAAATTTGCAAAGAGCGAACTTACCTGAGGAAAAAGTAAAGAAAGAAAAAGGCTTAGCTCCTATGGAAACGCAGCGACGCCACCGGTCTGCAAACAACACGGCGCTGTTTCGCACGGGAGACAAGAGATGGCGCAAGCGGTCGCGACGCCAACGAACGAGCAGACGACGCCGAGAGCCGGCGTGTTCAGCAGACAAGGAACTGCAGTTCCTTGTTGTTACCGCGCCTGTTTTTGTTTCTGCGACTGTCGCCGCCTGCGGAACGCGAGCCGCTTTTGAGTCGAAAGGATTGTCTGCTAAAGTGCCGGCTCTCGGCGCCGTATGCTCGTTCGTTGGCGGCGTTCGTTGCGCCATCTCTTGTCTCCCGTGCGAAACGGCGCCGTGTTGTTTGCAGACCAGTGGCGTCGCTGCGTTTCCATAGGAGCTAAGCCTTTTTCTTTCTTTACTTTTTCCTCAGGTAAGTTCGTTCTTTGCAAATTTTACCAAAAAAATGCACCATCTGTGGGCAACGCTGCACAAAGTCGTAGCGCGATAGGTTAAGAAACCGAATTTTCCGGTCGATTTAAAGAGCCTGCCGTCTCCTTGTTTCACCCAGTATAGTGACATATATATATATATATATATATATATATATATATATATATTCTATATATATATATATATATATATATGCCGGGGTTTTTTATGAAGACTTTCGAAAACTCCTAAAAATTATGGCGTTTGAAAAAAAAACTGTTTTCGGGAACAAACTACCAGCCACGGCGGACGTCAGGAATTGCCAAAAACATACTAAGTAGCCAGATAATTCAATAAAATGTGTTAATTAACTTTTTAATTCGTGGAAATAGACAAATGGTTCTAATTAGAAAGTTGTTGAGCGGTATCCAAAACCATTTTGTCAGTCATCTTTAGAAAGACTTTGAGCGCGTGAGAAGAGTAGCAGCGCACTAAAATTACCACTAGTGGAGCAGGTACAAGGCTGGGGCTAGATAAGAGGCGGGAAAATCGCGCGGACGCCTTACCGCAACCGCTAGCCTTGTTGTACCTGCTCCACGAGTGGTAGCTTTAGTGCGCCACTACTCTTCTCACGCGCTCAAAGTCTTCTGAAAATGACTGATTTAGTGGTTGTCGATAACGCCCGAGCAACTGTTTAGTTGGAACCAGATGTCTATTTCCACTCATTAAAATGTTAATTCACAAATTTTAATTCATTAGCTCGCTAATTAGCAGGGTTGGGCAGTATCGCGATACAAATGAATCGCGATAGCATTTCAGAAATACATTTCGTATCTGTATTTCTGTATCGCGATACATTTTTATATCAGTATCTGTATTCCTGTATCGAAATCCATTTGGAATGTTTCTTTGTATCGCGATACAATCAGGATGAAATGTATTTCGTTACATTTCTTGAGAAATACTCCACCTCCCCCCCCCCCTCCTTCCTGGAAAAAAAGAATACAAGTCCGAACGCTTTTTTTTTTCTTCTGAGGGCACCGGGGTCAAGTAGATGCTGGGGCATTGTTACTATGCTGACCAAGGTTCCTTCTGATTCTCCGAACTATTTTTCCATGCGTCCTCTTTCTCTTCTGAGAAGTGTTGCGTAGTCGGGGACTCGAACCAGGTGGCGTGCCAGGAGTGGAGTCAGATCATCTTCTGCCGCAGGTTCCTTAGGTAGGGATTTCTTGAGTCATTGTTTGCTGGCATCCAATGCCCGCTGCTGACCGTCTCTCTTGCCTTAGCGTACACAGTACACCCAGCCGGCAAAGCTGAGTCACCGTCCGTTGCAGCACGAGCCTGGCGGCGGTTGACTTGAAATAAAAGGATGACTCACGCTGTAAAGTTCAACACTTATTTGAATGAGTCTGCGGCTGCGCCCGTAATATTGCACGGCTCGAGTATACGTCATCAGCCGACGGCTCAAGTATACGTCATCAGCCGACGTGAACGTGACCCGCTGCTCTGGTGATCCAACACCCAGGAAGGAAGCCAGACGCGGCCTCGCTGTGCCGACCCATACTTCGTACACCCGCGACTCGTCTCGAGCGCGCTGTTTCTGGAAAGCTCGCACCTGTGCCGGCCATCTCAGGTCGCAATCCACGAGGTCTCTGTTTAGATGATGCTAGGCGAAACTTGAGGACTGCAATCTACGCGTCGGTGGCGGAGGGTCGGCAGAAAGGACCTTCACAACAGGGATGCCACCGTATCGTTTTTTCAACCGTAACAGCTGATAAGACATGTGTTCTAGGATGCTTCAGGTTGTCCACTACTCGAAAATTCCAAATGGCACTGCCTGCACGATTTTCAGCGAGGTAACCTACCACAGAAGTACGTATTGTCCTTTCATACAGCAGCGTGGTATAGTTTCATGCTCAAGGCCACACCTACAGATAAAGAATACCAGTTCATTCCACCGTGACGTCATGTGATCAATGTTGACAGGGACGTCCTCATTGGACAGGGGCGTGGTGACGTTTTGATGGGATTTAGGGTGACATTGAATTTATTTAGAGGTCGAAGTCCTTTCGCATCCCTCGTTTGACAGACAGGATTTCAGGGAAGGGACCGCGGTCAATCCTTGATTAAACGTTTTTTTTGAGCCCACTGAAGACTCCTCGTCGTCCGAAAACACTATCTTCAAGGCAAAGTGCCAAGCCTACGGGAAAGTAATTTCGGTATCAAAAACTTCCACTTCAAACTTCAAGCTTCATCTCAGTTCCCGTCTCAAGAAAATTTGAAAAATGTATTGCAGTATCAGTATTTCTATATTTGTATTTCTGCTTTCCTTAAAATGTATTCCTGTATTTGTATTTTCAAGGACTTTTTGCCTCTATTTAAAATGTAATTCCGATACGCATCGCGGTACATTTTTACAGATATATTTTAGTATCAGTATTTTAGCTACTATTTTAATGTATCCCAGTATTTGTATTTCCAAGTACATTTGTGAGTATTTCTGCCCAACCCTGCTAATTAGTTTGTTTTGGCAATTCTTGACGTCCGCCGTGGCTGGTAGATTGGTCCCAAAGACAGTTTCTTTTTTTTTTTTTCTTGTAAACGCCCTAATTTTTAGGATTTTTGGGAGTCTTTTTAAAAACACCCGTGTATATATATTATTGCTTTTTTTTTGTTTTTGGGGGGGGGGTTGGGTAAGCGGGAGAGGAAAAGGAGGTTACTGAGGGGGGGGAGGGGCATATTTGGGGGAGGCGAGAGGCGTGAAGCCACTTGATTCAACGCGCGCAGTGTTGCATTACAGAAGGTCCCAGACTTACGCACCAATTTAGTTTCTCCGCTGAATTTAGCGGGGAAGTTCTATTGCTGTTTAGGTCTGTGATGTCCCATAACGCAACGTGCGCAGTAACTACCTGCGGACATCTGCACGTCATTTTCGTTCATATTTTAGACACATGCCTCGTGGACATCTTGAACCCGTTATTATTCGAGAATTGTACACTGAGACCTCCAGATTGTAGTGATTTAGTTAAACTTCCAGCAGCCAACAATTCAGCATCCCCTCCAGCCTCCAATTATTCAGCATAGTTTCCAGCTTTAAGGTATCCAGCTTAGTTTCCACCCTCTCATTATTCAGTCTGGTTTCCAGTATATCGACTTAAATGGATGCTGAACCAAACATTTCAGTGTCTATAATTTAGTGGCACACGATCTTTCCACGAGCCGGCAGCCGCCGGTGTGCGCGAGCACACGCAACGAAATTGACGTCATCATATCCCCTTTCACGCTTATGACGCCTCATCATCCCCCATTCACGCTTAAGCGTGAATGGGGAATAAGCGTGAATAGGGTACATGATGACGACAATTTCGTTACGTGTGCTTGCGCACACCGGCGGTTGCTGGCTCGTGGAAAGATCGTGTGCTACTAGAATATAGACACTGAAATGTTTGGTTCCGCATCCCTTTAAGCTCAGTTTCCGGTTCTATAGTCCATCATGAATTGTGACTGGAAAGCGTCAATCAGGTTTTTGTCGGTAGGAGAGAAGCTGAACGTGTAAAAAAACGACAAAATGCAAAGCAAGAGTTGTCAGTCAAAGCTGAGTGGCGGGGTTTCTATTCTTTGAGCGGATAAAGAACGCCGCGTTGGGCTGCCGAGGGGATTTCGGCGATAGGCACTTTGCGGAAGAGCATGGTAATAGACGTGTTCTTCCGGAACTACCTGTCTGATTGATCATCCATGGTGGACGTTGGGAGTGGAACGCCACAACACGAACGACACATTCTGTGTTCCCGGGTTTATCTGAATGATCGAGGCAAGCTTATATTTTTATTATTTTTCATAGTTACAGGTACATGCTTCTTAAAGGGGAAACCTTCCTTTTTGACACGAGTTGTTTGTATGACGCAGAGTCGCAGTAGAAATGATCAACTCAGTATTTTCACGCAATCGTTGAAATGTTTGCGTTTCAATTTTTCTTTTTTTCTCTTTCATCGATACGTTCAATTTTACGCGAGACATTTTTTACGCTTTTCGCAGATGTGATTACGAAAGATATGATGCCGAGCCGGCCGGCACGCTCGACCCAGCAAAACGAAAAAGACAAACACAATTTCCTTTCGGAAGCAACATCAAGATAGGCGTGCAATTTCGAATCCAGAACTCTCAGACAAAATAAAAATAACAAAGTCGGGTGGGGTCACTGGAGCGGTGCATATGAGGTCGGTTACGTCCTCGAATTCTTAAAAGTGGACCAGGCTAACACTTGTTGAAACTGGCGTCCCCGTGACGAGACTAACCGCCCTCTTCGCGTCCACTCTGTGCTTCGTTTCAGCCTAAGATGGACCGCGGGGGACGTTGCAAGTCATCGGTGATACGTTCACGTCACTCCATTGGCTGCGGTGGCTCGTAGCATCGGCTGCGGTCCATCGTAAGATGAAACGGAGCGTGAATATACGCATGGCTTCACGGGGCCTGAACGCGGTCCTTCCTCCTGGTTGGTTGGCTTTCCGAAATACTGAGCGTGAGAAGAGAGGTGCTAGTTAAGAACGGGCAGTGCGCCTTTCGTCGCTATCTACTCAACCACATCCGAGCTACACGCCACTGCCTTTTATGCCCCATATCAAAGCCGCGGACTTTTCTCCGTCGTAGGTATATAAAAGCTGGACGACGGCACAGATCAACATCTATCGCTAACAGTGGGACTGCGCGGAGAGCTTCTCAAGATGAAAGTAACGGTAACCAGGCGCAGCTCTTTTGGTCGGCACTTCTTCCCGTCCCGTGATTTGATAATGGCCGGAAACCACAAAAATCGATATTCGAAATTCTTCGTGGATTAAGCCGTTAGGAGGTGAAAGCGATCATACCTATTTCACATGGCAGTTTTAAAGGTCCTCAGGCTAAATTTTAGTGCTTGTTGTCCCCATGGGCTGAGTCCTCAGCCGAGCCGCTAGAAGTGCGAAGGCTGAAAATCCTTTAAAATTCTCGGGGATAAGTTTCTGCGGCATTTCTAAAACAGGGGAGGAGTGCGCGTGCCGAAGATTAATCTGCGCTCAAGCACACGCTCCTTTACTTTTGTCTGCTTTGCCGCATGGAGTTATCCCCGAGTACCCTAATTTGGGCAGGATGTCAGGCGTTGGCATTGGTTGCCTTTTGCCTTGGACATTTTTATATGTTAGACTGCTGACATTATCACGAATATAAGTCGTGTTCTTTGACATCTCAGCGAAAATTTGGCCGGGTCAAAGCTCTTTAAGCAGCGTCAACCATTGTGAAATCATTTTTTTTAGTCATTTAAGTTTATATACATGATTGCTTCTGCAACATGCCGCTTCAATTCACACTAGCGTATTTTCCGCAATTTATAACTCGAGATTTTTATGTGTCCCAGCCCCTTATAAATGACCGTTTTAAAGAAAAAAGTTGATCCGGTCTATAAGTCGATTTACTTTTGTGTAATTTCAAAATCGGCGCGGCAAAACAGCATAGGGACTGAGCCCGCATATATATCTTGTAATTACAATATTCCTGCAAGCGGGAACCACTTTCTATATTCAAGTCAATGAATTTAACGAAACGTGTAACCCCCACAGACTACATAATGCACAGTTAAGCGTCGCATGTATGTAAAAGTCGCACCAATATCTAAGACGTACCAACTGAAATTTGGGAAAAAGTCTGTGACTTCTACACTGAAAAAAGCAAAAAAGCGGTATACTGTTCGAGCTTGTCTTTGTGGAAACCTAAGCCTGTTTTATGTTCGCCAAACTATCTACCGGGCTTGTTCTTTGGCCACTTACGAACCTCATTTTTACTCTGCAGTTTGTGGTCGTTCTTTTTGCCACGGCCGTGGCACTGGCCCACGCTGGTTACCATCATCACGGTGGATACGGAGGCGGCGGAGGCGGTGGAGGTGGCGGAGGCGGAGGTGGTGGTGGCTACGGAGGCCACGGCAAACACATCATCTTCATCAGCCACGGACACGGAGGCGGCTACGGAGGTGGCGGAGGTGACGGTGGCGGAGGTGACGGTGGCGGAGGATACGGAGGGGGACATGGCTGGTGGAGATGATCACCCTCATGTTGTTTCTCTGCGGCTTGTGTCATGATGCACTTGTAAATAAATGGTCCAGACTCCTAAATCCCTGTTGGTGTGAAATTGTTTAAGTCTGACACGTTGACGAGTCGTTATCATGTGCACACATAGGTTTTTTTATGTTTTATCGTTTTGTAAGTCGTATTTATTTATTTTAAAAGTTTGTTTTGATACTGAAGCATAAAGTGTCTCCTATTCTATTCGTGACTCTCCGAATCTCAAAATACAGGTTTAAAACTACAAAATTTGCCTCTTTTTTTTTTTTTTTGCTGTTTTTTGGAGTTTTTTGGCGTTTGCAGTTTCTTAGGCACATACCAAATCGAAAACACTCGCTCTCCGAATAAAAGTGTAAAGCCTCTTCGGGCTGTGTTTGTAAAAACGCCCCATAAAATAAAGCTAAAAATAGTTTCGATCTGCCGAGCCGCTCTCAAAACAAACATCGCAGTACGGACCCTCACTACGACTGGCAAGTGCGGTTAGGCGTTCATTTCTTTCTAAGAGCGGAACGTAGGTGACCTTAGTGAGTTGGGTAGACGTGGTACGTTTCGAATACCTCGAGAAACAATAAGTGTGCACTGCCGCAGTCAGTGACATCTTGAGAATCGCCGGGCGTGATGAGCCCGTAAGAATGCCCTAAAAAAAATTGACCACGCTAGAAGAGCGAACATACTAAGTGACTGTAATTTTGCTTATATAGAGTTGGAAACAAGACGACGGCACGCGCTTGTCCTCAGTTAGTGGGACACGACAGAAATCGTTCGGTGAGTTTTCATCCTCACTGCCTCGCCCAAGAATCCTCGCCGGTGACACGCTCAGTAAAAATCTAGATGCTCGCAAATGCAAATTTGCACCCCAAAAAATGTATAGACCCTTCCAATGATCGCCTCCTGCGCGCTGCCATCTTTCGTCTCCCAGGCAGTGGAAGACGTTCTGAGCGTGCGCAATATCTCTCTCTCACGAAATACGGGACGCCGCCGCGCATGCGCCTAGAGCCCAGTGACTCTGCAATTTTTCGTTCGGGCGATAAGCGCTGGAAAGATCTCTATTTAAAACTCCTGCATCGTCGTTCGTTCTTCGGTTATCGGCTCTTGCCACAATGTCATTGGCTGCCGAGCAATCATAAGGTGCTCGGGAATCCTATGCCCCGCGTTTATTTAAGCCGTCGATGGCATCTGCCCACCGCTCCAATGATCCGTGCGGTCGTGGGACCGCCGCTGAAAGTCACCGCGCATCCGACGCTCGTGCGGTGACAGCGTCTACAGGAAGCAGAGTCAAATAAAAATTCGGCAGAGACACTTAATACACCTTGTGTGTCGGAATGCGAAAGCGTTCCTACGCGCAGAGCATTCCTAGATGCAGCGCGCCCCGTGTTCTTATCGCGCACGACGCTCCGGCGGTGGCATATCACGCTCCCCCTCTGCGCAGGCGCGGTGAACCCACGTTTTCTCTGACGCCGCATCTGCGTTGCTGCACTATTCTTTGTGTTTTATTTCTGGGCGAGCGTGCTTGATGACTTGCATTTAGGTACCGTTTCGCTCAGCCAATGGGCATTTAGGTGCCGTTACGCTTAGCCAATGCCGTGTTTCGTGGTTATAGACAACGCCGGCTGTGCTCCATGGGACCGTTAATGCTTTAGCATTAAAAGAGGAACGTCGCTGCTATGGCAGTCTTTCTTGGCGTTCGTAATCATGGCCTAAACCACTCAAGCGCAGTAAAGCTGCGGTGACCTCGCGCTTCTAGCCATTGCGTATGTCTTTAGACCGGATCACGCAAGCAGCATGCAGCGCCATGGGATAACGCAAAAGTCGGCACCGAGCTGGCGGCGCTGCATTGCGTGTGTGTACGCTAAAAAAATGCGCGGTCGCATACAGCGGAGCACCGATGCTACAATCCGAAGTTCGCGGTTTCGCGCTCAAGCGGTAGATCTTTGGCTCGTCTTTGAAAAATAGAAATGGCCGCCGAGCGTTGTTGCGCAAAATACAATGTGCACGTCGAAAAGGCTGAGAGCTAGATTAGTCGTTTGGTTTTCCGCGATGTATTATTTCTCGTTAGCATAAAACAAGTGCATATGTAAGAGTACTTCTCTAAAACATAACATTCATTTTATGCAGCGTTATTGTTTTCTATACTAGGTCTCTTATTTACTAATGAAACACTGCTATTGCAGCGACGTAAATCTCGGGGAGTCAGGGGTTTAGTTTCCCCCTGTGTTTGATGAGAAGGGATACCATGTGCAAGTGTCCCCCTGAAAATTACATCCCCCCTCTCCCTTTTCATTATCAAAGGGTTGGAGAAGAGGCAAAACACAGACGCGGGAAAAGCAAGAAAGGAGTCAAGCCTATCTTCCTCTCCGAAGAATGGCTTGACACATCCAGTTGTCCATAACTTCCTCGTAATAAGAATTACAGATAAGATAAAGGAACGTTGGGGAACTTTCTATATTTTAGAATTAGGACAAAATGAAGGAAACAACACACGGTTAGGCCTCGATACCTCTGTGTGTCGCCCCCTTCTTCATTCCTGGGTCTCGGAAAACAGAAACAAAAGTTCCTTGTAGTTTACGTAAGTATAGTAAAATGTCCAAAAAATAAGCCCTGCATTTATATATCCATGTTTAACAGTCACGCATTCTAACAAAAGATCACCCACGACATTTTTCCAGCCTGTTTATGTTTTTAAGGAAAATGCGTGCTTGCAGTTTTTGTCGCCTGTCTAAAAATGCCCGCCGTAAAGTATATGACGCCTCTCGATTACAGTGACGCATGCCCAGATGTAAAACTTTCACAAATCGTGAACCAGGCACGAACGTTGGAATCAGCGGCTAACCGCTGGCGAGGGAACCACTAGTACTTTTTCCATTCATCACATTTTGCGATACGGATATGCACTAATAAGTAAGAATTGCAAAAATACTCTAGAACGGCAATGAAAATGCTGCCAAAACACAAGGAGACCGGCTTCGCCGAGCTCACTAATACCAACGAAGTAGTTAAGGCAGGAAAGTGCGTCGGCAGTGTCTCGAGACTTTAAATAAATTAAGGTATAGTCCAACGACCGATGGACCTATTTTAAGCGTACTCTCTCATTGTTATTTTAGTTTCCATTATATGCAGTCTTGTTTTTCTTAAATTCAGAAAATAAAAAAGTGAGAAAGGCAGACAGCTCCAAAATGAGAGTGCGAGTGAAGAAACCACAGGTTGAAAAAGCTAAGAAATTTACTCTTAATAATACGAACCTCAAAAACCAAACAAAAAAACTCCAGATTTATCAAAAGAAAAGTACACCACGAAATGCCAATACCACCCAAAACAAACTCCAATCAGAACCCCAGCCACAATAGATTTCCGGGGTCAATTACTGATCAACGCCTACCTACTGATTCATTAACGTTGACAATAAATCCAGGCTCTTTCTGTTTTTGGTCCCAGTAACTTTTTGGCCGTTTATTTTTCTGAACTTTGCCATTTCCTTCATCTCCGATAGTTTTCGCTATCATAACCTAAACTTAAAAATACAACTTCGCTCTCGATAGATAATGCGTGGTGTTTTACTCTATTCCAGACTTCAGTAAAAATCAGTCTTAGCGTGCTCCCCGCTATCTCTATCTCGAGGCTTGCATTCACCTGATCAAATTTAGTTTTACCCAGAAATAGCCGTTCACAAGCTGGATTTTTAGAACCGGTGGTTGCTCATGACGGCGGGGACAAGAGTTGCCCGGATAAGCACGGACGTCAGAGATTACTCTTTTCTTCTCCCCACTAGATGAACTGCCGTGATCAACGTCCTCTACGAAAAACGTTCCTAATATGCTTTGTTATTTTCTTCACCCGTATCGGCCAGCTATGATATAATAAAAAGCTGAAAAGGTGGCCAGCTCTCAACCATGTGCGCAGGATGTCACGCGTGAAGGAAAAGCCAAAGCCGGCAGTGACTGAGCGGTCTCGGACGCCCCACTTCCCATGTGTGGGGTGTTGAGACTGCGTTATGGTCTGCGAGTCGGTAGTGTTGGCGACTTGGTGTGAATTTAGTTTTCCGGAACTGTATTGTCCATAAGCGAACTCCCGACTTTCTTCTTCCCACCACCTCCCAACCTCTTCAGAGGGTGACCACCCCACGCATGGCCGGTTCTTTTGTGAATCGTACGTACAAATGGTTAATTGCCGTGACCCGGGAGACCCGTTCCCAAGACCGACTAAAGCGAACAGGCGCGCTCTTTTACGTCCCTCAAATGAGGGGTTGTTTCTCCCGTCCACCAGCAGCTCGATGTGGTGGCTGTGACCCTACCCATCCTGCAGCGCTTTGACTCCTTCTGAAGGAGCACCCCAGGCTTCTCCATTTTGGCCGCTTCGCTCCGGTTGGCCTGAAGGAACTCACGCGGTTCATTTCCGTCTTCTCAAAAAGCGATTTTTTTCTACTTTTTTTTTGTGAGCAAACTTTTTATTTTAGTAAATGAAGACTAAACTTAACTTGCGCAGTGAAGTTTTTCAGATGATCATAATTGCACTAATTTCCAATCATGGTTGTCACAACAGTTGTTCACGGCCGCTCAGGCAGTCAGAGTGGTTGCATTCCCGCCCGGCTCGAAACAAAAATTATTCACCTTACGATGGGCCTGCAGCGGGTGCTACGACCCACCCCAGGCTCTGTCCCAGTCAATCCAATGCTGTGTACACATCCCGACACTGTTAGCGCGAACACGACATCGGTGCATTTTCGTCTTTTGCTTTTATATAGTATTAGCGAGCACGACATTTTATCGCTTACATTATAGAACTAAATGAGCTCTTTCCGTAGCAATATTAACTTGAAATGACGTCCCTGGTTTCAAAAAAGAAAAACTGGAAAAACCGGCGATCGCTTGTTCGCGCTAACAGTGTCGCGCTCTGTACGTACCACTTGACTACGCGTACCGCGCGTCGCCCCTTCCGAAAGTCGCGTGGCTCCGAAAGCTCGCGGTGTTTTCTGCGGTCCACCGTAACTTGAAGCGGAGTACAAGGGAGAGGTAAGACAGCAAGAAAACCCGCTCTGTAGCCCGGCAATGCTTGAACTTCCGTGCTCTCAGCAGGTCGCTGACTTGGTTGAAGAGAATACAAGAGGAATGGCCCATAAAGATGTCGAGTGGAGTAACGCTTCGGAAGTTTCGTGCGCATGGTCCCCCTTGTGAAGGTCGTTATCGGGGTGTCCTCGCCGTTTGGGCAGACGTTGCCAACAGAAGGATGAAGAACCAAAGGTAAATACAAACAAGAAAGACACTGCGGAAACATCTGGACGGAGAGGCGGATGCACGAGGACACCAAAATTAAGAAACCGGTATGCCGAGTTTGCCGCCGAAAGGAAACGGTATGAGGCGTCACTCGAAGCCGACCTGCGAGGGAAGAGAAGTTTTTCGGTTAGTTTCACCAACTTCCTACTCGGAGCTGGAGTCTGGGATTCAACAGTCGTGACTGTTGATGGCAGGGGACTGCGACGTTCTCAGCAACAGGTGTGCGAATCGGGTTGATCAAAGATGAAAATGTTTTTTTTTCTTCTTTTTTCTTTGTATTTTTTGTGAAATAAAGATGGAGACGGCTTGCTTTTTCATTATAATGCAATTAAATGCAAAGGTGCAAGCAAGCTGGACAAGAATGATGAAAATAATCCCTGGAGAAGGGGAAACAAGAGGGACAAAGGAGAGGTCCCGGTTCGATACCCGGACCACGCGGATTTTTTCGGTCGCGCACCAGTCACCTAGCTGTGTTTGGAGATTTGTGTTTGTCCTTTGTCCCTCTTGGTTCCCCTTCTCCAGGGATTGTTTTCATCATCTTGATTTTTCAAGTGTTTTCTTATTTACTCGCGTATGTACAAAGGCTAAGCTTTTTTTTATAATAGGCTTTTAAAAGAATGCGTCGATTTGTTTTAATTGCTTTTGGTTGTTTCTTTTCTTGTTTTTGTCTTGGTTGGTCTGTGGTGTGTGTGTGTGTGAATCTAGCTTGGAGGAGAAGTGCCTTTTTTGCATCTCCTGCCAACGTCCATGCAAATCAGGAGTTCTGTCCCGCGCCTGATAAGCCTCGTTCTAGTCATCCCTTCACCAGATAGCCGGTCGATCCCATCGGTACCCGGTCTCGGCGAGTCTATTTACTCCAGGTCGGTTAGTAGTAGTAAAAGTGTACACGATCAGCCCAATAATCAATCAATACTAAAACATGTGTTTCCGATATCGATATGTCCGATATGTTTCCGATATCGGGGTGTCCGGTTTCTGACATCGATACTATCTATGGAATCGATATATGCGGGTGTCTATTTCTCACATCGATCCTATCTATTCGGATATCTAAATGGCTAACTGCGCGCCCGCCGCTGGGTCTGACGTAGGAGTCGCGACCGGCCAATTAGTCAATCCTGTCCTATCCTAACTCTATTCAGATATCAGAAACAGGATATGTTTCTGACTATCTGAAAAAACGTTTTGATATTTCTGATAATCGAATAACGTTCGATAGATCGGATCGACATAAATTTATATATCAGACACGATCGATTCTGATATCTGATCGATAGTTCGATCATCGATCGATCATTAGTATCGATGATCGATCATCGGCCGATAGACGATCAGTGCCACGCAGTTGTCACGTGACAACCACGTCACTGACAACTGCGAATTTTAATTACTCCGAAAAAGCTAGACTTTTAAAATACTTTTAGCTCGGCCGGTTTCGAACCAGCGACCTTTCGTTCAGTAGCCCGACGCGGTACCTCTGCGCCACAAAGGGAAGTGAATATTCCGTACTTAGACTTTGTGTGCAATCGTGGGTAGTGCAAGGGTTCGCCGCTCTGTTACGCTCTGTCAAGTTCAGATTATAGTTGGTGATGCTTCCACAAGGTGGCGCTTGAGGTCGCCGTCGCCACACCAATCAGCGTACTCCCCGCCTACCTCGTTGACTCGTGGGAAAGTGTGGGGACACGCCGCTGGATGGCGCCATGTGCAGTGTGGTTGGTGATATTCCCACAAGATGTCGCGAGTCGTGCGGCTTATCTTATCGGTGACCTTCAATCTGTTGACATGTTCGTAAGGTGTCGTATGACCCAGGCAACGAACTCTCTATGACATTCGTGTGGTGAAGATCGAACTGTCGAGATGTTTGCGAGCGGACGTCTGACTAGTTGCACGGGAGAACACACTCGCTGGAGCGAGATAGAAGTCTGCACTGGAGACCGTAAGACAAACAACGACTTCTTTGTGACTGCACTGGAACTGCTCATCGACCTGATTGTGTTCGGAAAGTTCCCTCCCTACGAAGTGGACCCAGTTGTGTTCCGGGTAGTGTCCCGCGTGTACGAGCACTACGAGGGAAAGGACAAGGAGTGGCCATCGCACGAGGGTCCTTTCACATTCTTGTCGGGATGGGTGAGCAAGGTGATGTCCAGAGTGACCGAAGCGGAAACGACGGACGTGGTGGAGTTCCTCTCGGACACGGTGCATACCATCAAGCGGTCAGTGCGGTGCAAGTATCACATCGAAGCAACCTACGTGCATCGGCTGGCCGCGGATGTTCTTCGATACAGGCTGGTCACTGCGGATAGTGTGGACTCGTGGAAATAAATTATCATCTTAATTTATTTGTCTTTCATTTTGTCCGATAGAAAAGATCGGGCCTCGCTATCGGTCCGGTCAGTCTGGTGTTGACCGAGTGCACGATCGGTCTTTAGAATGAGCGATCAATTTTATGTGAACCTTTTCTCCAATGCCTCCAGTGAAATATTTCACGATAATACTTTAAGTAAGTTTAAGGTACAGCTGTCCCAACCTATCCTATTAAATGAACCGTATGAGGTCGCCCTAGAGGAATTAAATTTTCCATTTAGCATCAAGAATGTGACGAGGCCATCTAACGAGATCTATTTGGTCAGACCAACGGACGCTGGGCAAGTGGAATCCAGCAAAAAGATTCGAATCCCTGCAAAACAAGACGTCCTCTCGTTGTTGAGAAGTGGGTTGAGAGAATTGTTCGGTCCCAAAGCGAGCCTCGATCGAAAAGAAAGCTTTTATTCCATAACCTTCCAGAGAAACAACGCTTTGCACATGTCGTCTCTCTTAGCCAAAAAACTTGGCTTTTCAGAGCAAATATTTGGTATAGGTCAGTCTATGGAAGGCCGTCCTGTAGAGGAATTGACGTTCGATAAAGAGGTTGAGATAGAGCTGACAAGAGTTAAACACGTCATGACACAGGACCGTATTGAGATCCTCGAGGGCTTCTACGAATCGGCAGAACACCTCATTGATGCGATAAACAGTGCGTACCAATCTACACTCAAACTCCCTCCCTCAAAAATGCTGCTTCGTCATAGCCCCTACATAAAACTCGTAGCGTTGCAGTTGCATCACAATGGATATATATTGATCAATCAGCACTTGTCACACATGCTCGGATTTGGTGAAAAGACCGTGTATACCTCCTTTACCGTGGCAGACCGTGAAGTCATATTATATCCAAATAATTACATTTTTACGTATTGCGATATCATAGAAGCGGAACACGTTGGTGATGTGAAAGCCCCTCTTTTGAGAGTCGTACCTTTCGTGGTGACCAAGCGAAATGAGATGATATCGTATTCATTCAATTTGTTACAATATAAGAGGGTGATCGTAAAGGAAGTCAACACCATTTGTCTGGAGCTCGTTGGTGAGAAAGGAACTTACATTCCATTTCTAGACGGATCCGGTCATGTCGCAGCAACCCTGAATTTTAGAAAATGCACGTAAAGTCTGCACCGTGCTGTGTGGACCATTTTTCCGGTTCCGGAGAGAAACATTTGCCGCATTTTGTGTGCGAATCGGTCTCAGGCGATCCAAAAGGGTTGCACATACACGAATGCTTGCATGATTGCTCACACATTGTGGGAGCCACTGGTTCCCCTCCCCCGAGAAGGCGTATGCCGCGGACGTGCCGGCCGGAGTTGTCTGGCTTCAAGCCGGCTCGCTCCGTATCGTGTCGGAGAGAGCATGCCACCATGCTGGCTTACTCTCTCGCACTCCTCCGCGCGTCTCCCCGACTTCGGGGAAACAGCGAGATCGCGGAGGGAGAGTCGGGCCTGCCCTCCGAGTGGACGGCCGTGTGGTCGGGGAGTCCTGGATTGGACTCCGGGCAACGGGTCGAGTCGCGGCGCGAGCTCGTCCGACCGGCGATGACTCCACGCTAGTGATTCCCCTGGCTCTGACAGTCGGCGTCCCCACTACCTGTGGACGTCCGTCTGCCGAGAGCCCTGGCCCCGAACTCCTGCGACGACGGGTAGCGGCGTGAGCTCGTCCGACCGGCGATGACTCCGCTCGCAATTACCCCTTTGGCTCTCAGGTCGGCGGGCGCTGCGGGCACACTCTGTGTCCACGGCTCGCTTGACCGCAGTGTCTTGTTGGGGACCCTGGTACTCAATAAACGCTGTTGGATACCGGGATCATCGTTGTTGGCATGGCGTTGGCCGAACCCGGCGCGGCGACCGCCCTCGCTGGTAGCCGTCGGCCGCGCGGTGGGACGGGCATCGGATTCTCCTTGAGCACCGGTCCCCGGACGTAAAAGGTGCGTAATCCTCCCTCCTTTTTATTCCCACAACATATAGAGGACACAAAGCGTTAAAAGAAACGTTGTCATTGATCTCAGTTTCGTCGCGTACACACGACCTCGCGTAAGCACTAGCATCTTTGAAAAGACCAGGCTTGGAGGAGGCAAATAAAAAAATATAATATCGTGGTTAGCCGGAGAAGTATATCCGATCAATTTCTTCCCGCTGCTGCCTGTAATGTACACTCGGCTCACCCCTAACCTGACAGTTCGGTAGAAGCTACTTGCACGTTGGACAAGTCGTATGTTTTTCTTTTGCCACGTGATCACGCACTCGCCCATACCCTCACACAGAGAAAGTATTTGGTCAGGTGGTGAAAGGGAGGCGATTGATTGGTGGGGCGAGCGCGTAACTCGTTGCGCTGCATGTCAGCTCAGGGGCGAAGGGAATATGTAGCATGTGAGCAGCGACAGACAGGCTAAGAATCTTGTAGACGTTCTGCCTCGAGCGCCATCTTTCTGCCTTTGATCACACTTCGGCGGACACGCAGCCAAAGCCCGACGGCCTCAATGCTTGTATTGGCCGTACTGCGCCGGCTGAATTCTCAGCTACCAAGGACACATCAGACGCCGCTTTACAAACAGTACGCAGTTCGCATGCGCGCGTTCATTGTATTTAGTCTACAGGTAACTTACCATAAATGTGTATTTTTAAATATGCTCACTGACGAACTGGTACTGCCGTATTTTTTTAAACCCCTAAGTCGTATAAATACAAAACAAGGGTCTAAAATCACCTTTTTATGATAAGTACATCACCGACTGTGACACTCAAAAACATGAAGTTCAGAGCTACTCTATAAAAAAAGGTGCCTGTTCTTTTCTTTTTCTTTTTTTTTCTTCTTGCATTACTTTTTTTTTTGTTTTAAACTGCATTTTTTTGGGGGGCAGGGGTGATTCTTTTTTTCTTTTTCAAATAAAAAGCTAGTTTTAAAATGACTGCCAGCACAAATTTCGTATGTCTGCCCCTTCCTTCATTGTAGCCACTCTGCAAGTATGGCGTGCATTTTTCTTCGTGAATGTTATAATAATATTGTTGTTGCGCATTTTATTTTTGCCACAGCTTTTATTTCTCTCATTTTTCGTTCGTGTTTTGCTTTCCACTGCTGGCTGAAGCAATCTGTTGGGTAGACTGGGCTTCCTCAGGCAAAGTGTTTCCGCCTTTTGCCTTGTTCTCCAAAGACATATAATGTTAAAAAAAAATGAAACAAACAAATTATCTTGAATTTGTGTTATGTGCCCATCGATTTTCTGGTAACAAAATTTTACCCTCGGCGGGATTCGAACCCGCAATCCCCGGTTTAGGAGACCGATGCCTTATCCGTTAGGCCACGAGGGCGACGCCGCTTCGACCAAAATGCAAATACCACATGCAAGAAAGGTTTCTTGTTCACGATTGCTAGTCAAGCTCTGGTGGTTGTGTAACAGATGAGAGTAAAAATAGTATTTATATTTTGAGTCTTGGAGACATCTGCACTTTTTTAGTGTGCTTCGCCGTGCAATAAAAGAAACAATATGTGCCTCTTCTCTAAAATACAGTTGAAATATTTTCCAAAATAATTTGATTTATATTATAAAAATATCCGTTGTTTCTTTCTTGTATAAAATATTTGTTTGTGTGTTTATTTTTACACGACTCACAGTATGGGGCCCCCGAGGATCGCCCCCCCCCTCCCCCCACCCCCTTGTTGCAGCACCCTTAGCCCGTACCTTAATCCTGCCCTAGTAAGGATACCCAAAAAAAAAGAGCCATACCAAAGCCAAAGCGAAGGCTATGGCCATACCTTCGCAGTCCTTGAGGGACTCGGCCTGCTGCTTGTAGGTGGGCGTGCCGGGAGGACACCGGAAGCAGAAGGCCGACCCGTGGTGCGGGGCGTACGTGTTGTACTCGCACGGGATGCACGTCTTGAATGAGGCTCCGGGGCTGACGGTGCCAGGCCGACACACGTCTGAACGGCCACCAGACGACAAGATAGCCACACATGTATTATCTTGGACAATATAAGCATAACCAGCCCGCCATGTTTGTTTGTTTGTTTTAGCGCAACAGCCGTAAGTAGTGACTTTTAGTAGATTGTTTCGATAATCCCGATGACGATACCCGATACTACACGGACGCCTTTGCACGTGCGTCGTATATCGTTTCGGTATAGACGTTTGCAAGTACGGCCTCTGGGCGCCGCCATCTTGCTTCTGGTGTGGCTAGATCGTCTGGTAGTCGAGCATATGGCTGAGGCGTACCTGCAGTTTCCAGACTGGCGCCCAAACAAAGCATTTTCCGTTCACTGTGGTCAGACGAAGCGCGGCTGCTGGCATACGTCTTTAGTTATCGGAGGTATCGAGACGATCTACTAAAACGCCATTGTTGCAACCCCGGTCGCGAGGGAGCTGTCACCTTGGAATCACGTGACGCGGCCGCCTTATAAAGACACTGAACCCCCCAAAAAATATTTTTGGTACCTAATTAGGACAGGCATGTCCCAAAACTAATGTTCGTCGAAATAAAAGAATAAAGATTTTGCCCATTATTAATGCGAATTTTTCGATTTGCGGGCGAAACCGAAATTGTACCTCTGTGGGGTCAGTAGGATGATGATGATAGCTTTTGTACCCCGGAAAGTGTGCTGTTCCGAGTTCGGTCCCATTGGCTGTTACGAATGATTGACATGTCGAGTGTTTATATTAAACTCGTTGTTATGTGTTGCTGTCGTAACTTGGTCACCTTGTTTTTGTGCTTAACGAACAAATAATTTAAAGAAAGGCCTTGCTGTACTCGAAAATATTTCAAGACCTCAACTTCCGTTCTGACTTCAGACTGTAAACAAACAATCCTCGCATTCGTTTACAAGATGGCTGACGGCGTCTGCATGCGATGCCGTCCACTTGTCTAGTTTTCAATAGTGATGGGCCGAACTTTTGCCGAATCGAAAATTCGGCTCCGAATCTTGGGATTCGGCAAAGCCGAACTTTGCCGAACTTTTCTAAAGATTCGGCAAAAATGCATTAGTTACCAGATTTAACGCCGATATTAAGATTTTTCGGGCAAAAAAAAGTTTTGTCTTTTTCTTCTTAACTTAACTACAACATGTATTGCATATTGACACAGTTATTACTAAATAAGGTGATCTTCTACAAGATAATTGTATCGGTGTCGTTTTCGCGTGTATACTGGCAATTTTACAGTGACTTCTTGCAGAAGTGGCGCGACAACGAGGTTGGGTAGTAGCGGGCCAGTGTAGCGGGCACAGTCACCAATCACGCTATGAGAGTTTCGTTTTTAAGGCCTCATCAAGCGCAAGCCTGGAAGTGTGTGTACATTGTTAAAATAAAGGCAATTACACTGCGTCTTTACTCTCTTTGGGAGTCACCGTTTCGTGCGCGAAAACAAATGCGACGGTTGCTCAGCCTTTACCACAAGAGATTACAATATTATTATAAATATTAATGTTTTTTTTTTATTTGAGTCACTTTGACGTCAGCTTTGTAGGAACTTAGGTGCGTCTCATATACGCAGCGTCTCGTTTTTAACCTTTAAAATGCCGGTTTATGGTGTTAGGATACACACGGACGTTTAGGAAGATATATGGAATAATTAGTAACGTCAGATGTGCAACGTCGAGCATGATAGTTCTGTGCTTAGTTTCATGCAGACGAATGAAAACCGCGAAATTACGCTAATTAAAATTCAATAGTACTTTTGTTTTGGCACAAACTAGTTGTGAGCCGAAAACAGGATTGTTATAATTGCGAGGAGTGCTTTAAAGTAAATGTCAGTCAATGTTTCAACTACCTCGTGACATCACTGGAGAGGTCAAATGAAAATCAGGTTATCCAGGATGTACCACATCATTTGCCACTTGCGCAGGGGACTGCGTAAATTACTGGTCGATTTTCTATCCTTGAGGCAGAAGATATTGAAGAGAACCACACTCGAATAGGCTCACAAACGCACGGTTACCGTGTTCCATACTCCACACCTCGCCGTAACCGCTGGTTGTACTACAGAGTACGATGGTAATCCCCCGGCGCGTCTCGCGCGTGCACAAACATTTGCCGAATTTTTGATCGAATTTTTGCCGAACTTTCCTTCAAAAGTTTGGCATGTGCCAAACTTTGCCGAATCTGAAGTTCGGCAGATTCGGTCCATCACTAGATTTAATAGCCCAGAAAAGTTACCGGGGAGCTCGCGCTTGCTTGCGGTTGTGCGCACGTTATCAGCAGTTAGTTGCCTAGCTTCCATAGCTCTGAAAAGTTACTGGGGATACATGTAGTACAGGTGGTGAGGTACAGTTTCGCATATTTTCTGGCGTAGCCACCCCGCCCTACCTCAAATATATAGTTTTTTTCTTTGCATGTGTAGATGCGACATTTCAGATGTCGGTTCCCCGAAAAACGACGCAGCTGCTCCGTCATGTGCTGCAAGACGCGCGATCGCGAAGACGGTTCTTTTCTAGTAACCATGGGCTACCGACAGACGACAGATCGCGAGCCGTTTGGCTGCAGGCAATCGGGCGTCCATCGAGGTAAAAAGCTTGGCAGGCTATGTTACCGCCACTTCGCTCCGGAAGCCTTCCGGACTTCCGCTAACGTGCACAAACGTGTGTACCTGAGACCCGGGTCCAGTGCCCGGGCCTGTCCCTACGCTGTTCCTACCGAACGCAGCAAGAGCACTTGCACCAATACTGGTAAGTGAGGCAAAGTTGACGTTCTGTCTTTAAATTTGGCTTACTGGAGCAATTCTGCTCATGGCTGGAAGATGTTAGGTTTACTCAATTAGTGTAACCCCGAATTCTTAAATGCTTAACGAGCGCTTTGGTAACGGCAGGAACCACAAGAAAGAATAAACGCACAGCTGATGAGAAACACAGACGAGCACATCCGTCGTTTGTTCCTAGTCCGTTTTGTGTTCATTCTTTCCTGTCCTTGCTGCCCGAATTCTCAGTTCAGGTTCTTTGGGATTTAATGCACCAACCTCCGTACAGCCCGCAAAGCTGGATTGACATCTGGGGTTGCCCATTAAAAATAGTGGAGTACATTTTGCCTGTGTGACACTTCTTGACTAAGACTGCGGAGCAGTTCGAGTTTTTCCGAGTATATAATGGACAAGCTATATGTGTAGCCCACCACCAATCCGCATTTCTTGTATGCAATTCAACCAGCTGCCGACGGGATCGAGTGGCCTGAAGAGGCCAGCAGCTGCATCAAGCCATGACAGCCCCGCTGGAGCTTCTCTCTTGTGAGTTTGGTACCGTCGCTCATCCCGATTCTCAGCACGGAGTGCATAGTATGCACAAGTTGCACATTGCACTATTATTTCCTCTTCTACCCTTAGGCACTGGCAGGGTCGTTCGACGACCAAACTGCTGCATCTGGTCAGCTTGACACAACTGACATGGTTGGACCAGGCATACAAAGCATTGCATCAGACACCAGTGTAGTGAGTTCCCTTGCCACGCCCATTCAACTCTGTTACTGACTCCCAGTGCACATTGTACTTGACATCAGACACAAGTTGCAAACATTTGCCTTTCCTATGCCCAGGACCACTTCACCACTGAGGACGACTGTCATTGCAAATCAACTCCCGTACCACCTGATGATGGGGGGGGGGCGGGGGTAAGTGTCAGCAATGTGCTGGATAGGCCTTGCGACGCAGGCAAGAACGGAGATCCGGAAGACATGGCAGATGACCCACGGGACTTGGAGGGCAGGACGGACACTGATGTGGAGGAGGAGTCGCACGTGCCTGCTGAAGCTGAGAGCAGCATTGACTTGAGTGAGCACTTCCCCCAGTTCCCCATACTAACGGTCATGCTCGCCACACCAGTGCCTGACCTTTTAAAACAATCTTACAATTGATTGATTGACGTATCAATTGTTTGTGATAAACTTGTGTGTTGTGAGAGACTTTTGGCCAGCTTGTTTTCGTGCATAAGGAACAAATGATCTAACTAAAGGTATTGTTGTACAGAAAAATATAACAAGCCCTTCACTTCTTTCGCTTTGCACCATTAGCCATAACCTCCCTCTATTCTAACAAAGCTCTGGCAGATTGCCACGAAACGTGGCCGCCGAAAGTGAAAAAGTAGAGCGGCAGGCTAGAGTCATGTAACGGGCGCCCCGCTTCAACGAGACGCCGAAACACACTATACTTTTTTTTTTCTGTTGGCGAGGATGAATGGAACGCTACCCTTCCCTCCTCCGTTTCGGTTTCGTCTTCGTTTCGTCTGCGCTCAAAATTGTGCGGCAAACTGCCGAGGCCGATTGATTACAAATTACAGATATTGATACACAAGAACAGCATCGAAAAGCCAGTATCCCCTGCTTGGAGTTTTCGGCAGTCCGTGCGCCATAGGGCATAGGACGACAAGGCCGAGCATGCTGACGACGTAGCTCCGCCACAGGCCTCGGCGGCCGAAATCGCCGTAGCCTCAAGATCAGCAGCCAGTCGCATCGGTTGCTCCCGAGCGAACAAGTGTGTTTCGGGTCCTCGCCGCTCAAAAGCTGTGCGCTCACTACCAGATTCCCCGAGAAATGCTGTGTGTGCCAGATCCTCGCGCTCTAAATCTGTGACCGGGCGCTCTATGGCTCCGTCGTCGAACTGCAAGGCTTTGTGAGTATAGAAGGGAGGCTATGGATTAACAAAGAAGCCTCGCCATTACTTACAACCCGGCTGCCGGCCTTCACGCGTAGTTGTTCACACATTTCCCGAGTTCATTCCCTAGTTGTCATAGCCCAAAAAGTTTCCGAGGATTCATGTAGCGAAGGCAGGGAGTCATATTTTTAGCGTTTTCTGGTGTAGCCATGCCAACCCATTTCCCGAGTTCATTCCCTAGTTGTCATCGCCCAAAAAGTTTCCGAGGATTCATGTTACAAAGGCAGGGAGTCATATTTTTAGCATTTTCTGGTTTAGTCATGCCACCCCACCTTAACTATATTGGTTTGCAGTGTGTAGACGTAGCTTTTCAAATGGCAGTTTCCGGGAAATGGCCTCGCTGCTCTGTGTTGCTCTGACCTGCAAGCCTGGTCATCACAGCTACGGTTCTAGTACCAACAAGGTACCGACAGACAGCAGTTTGCACGCTGTCCGTCTGGAGACAATGAACCATATGCGAAATTCTTGTAGCTATCATCATCATCATGCTCGGGAAAGACGCGCCGCCATGTTGGGGGTTCTAGTCATCCTGTGTCGTGCTATTTGCTGCGTGGTCTCGACCTCTTTTAGTAAACTCTTCGTAGTTATTAGCTCTTGCGATGGAATCAGACTGAACTTGGGACCTTCCCGGAGTGCAGACCTCCCGGGAGGGGTTTGTAGATTCGTACTACGAGTCGAAGACGACCTCCAGCAGGCATAAGCCTCGGAGCGGTAGCGGTGGCTCCCTAATCTTTCGATTCTCGATACTGCCCGGCACGCGCTGAAAGTCAATCGAAAAGGTAGCGCGAAGCCCCAGCCCTACGTCGCAGCTTCCAAAACGAGATTTGATGCATGCACTCCCGCCTTCGATATTCTTGCTTTCAGCGCGAGCGCACTGACGTTCTGGTGCAGTGGCTGCGCGTGCACGAAAAACGTACTGTACATGCAGGTGCAGTCATTCTGCTGTGAGGCGCAACTTACACGAGAGGCGTTCAACAAACCACGGAACAGCTCGAAACGGTTGTAACAAATCGCGGATGGGCGAACGGCCGTTCACTATGACAAAATTACGCGCGTATGACGCTCACCTCGTTTCCGGCGGAGTCTTTGTGGCCACTCCCCATGCATCGCGGAACACAGCAGTACTGGGGCACTCTTTCTGGAGCCTGCACCTTCCGCTTCAGCAGCGTATAGGCAGCCAATGCGGCTAGGACGCTAGGACGCAAGCTCGGGCACTCAAGCGAGTACGGACAGTACGGCGGAGCACCCCGCAACATGGCGGACATACGAAGTTCGCGCACGGTAAACCAGATGGCGCTATTCATTTTTGCATATGGCCTATTAGATGTCCGCCCAGCAGACAACGTGAGCTCAATGACCACTATGGCTAGTAATTGCGAAAATATTTTAATTTGTCTATGTACGATAAGAAAATACAGAACTGACTCTTTCGTAGTGTCTCTATCACGCCGTGTACATCAATCGTCAATGCAACCGGGGGAGGGAGGGGGAGAGTATTGACCTCTACAAAACTCTGGAGGGGGTGGGTGTGAGGACCCTGAACTCTCCCCACCCACCGTGGTACGCCACTGTGGGAGACTGTACATACCGCTAACACTGTTAGCGTGAATACAATAATCTCGGTGGTTTTTGCCTTTTGCTCAGACAGTGTATCGAGGGACGCAAGGTTGTGACACCTAGGTTGGCGCGTAAGATGAACACTTTTCACAACATAGGTAATTTTGGTAATAGTGTGTCATCTGTCAATGTAAGAATGTATATTACAGAAATGACTCGCTCGTGCCAACTCTATTGCGCCGTGTACGTCACCAGTGCAACGGCGAGGGGTGGGGGGGGGGAGGGTGAGAGGAAGAGGAGGAGGCGATTAATTTATTTACGCTTAAAAATCCTGGTTGCAGGATATTACAATAAAAAATTCTCAAAATACAAAAAAAAATATCACGGAGCTGTGGGGAGGATTATAACCCCCAAACCCCCTTCCCGTGGGTGCGCCACTGCAGTGGATGCATGACGAAGCACATCTCTTCTCATTTCTGCAGTGATCCCCCAATGCCAACAAGTCACCCCAAGGCCCAAGCTGCAACTTGTGCGTACTTTTTGTGGCTATTTCACTGTGTTGTTTTTTTCTTTCACGTTCCTTTTTTTTTAATTTCAAAAAACTTTTCTTTCACTCCCCTCCCCCTCTCACAAAGAAAATCTTTTTAATGTGCCAGTGATGAAGTGACCGCTATCAAAGCCGCACAGGCTACCATTTTGAGGCTTTCCTGGAACAATTTGAGGTAATATACAAAATATGTTTACATTGGCGAATAAAAACTACCTGAAGCATCAACTTGCAATTGTTTTTTATTCAACACGTTAGAAGATACAAAGGCTTCAAAACAATAGCAGATTAGTATAAGGTGGGCCCCACTATTTGATATTGCAGTCAATCTCATGCGAAAACCAGTGCACTGGCTTAGGGAACTATTTCACACTGGGACATGTTGGAACTAGCTTGGAATAGCTCCATAAGCCAGTACTTTTTGCCTTGGTTTCTTGGGGGTGGATGCGGTCAACCCCAATCTGGACAGCTGCTGCACAGCAACACAGCGACATCTCCGGGGAACCCTAAACCCCATCGTCTTGCGAAGTGCATATTGTCACAGAGTAAGGCGAAGAGACGATAAATGATGAACTGAAAAGAAGGGTTTAATTGGCGAACATCTGCCAAAAAAAATAAAGAATGAGCGTCGAGAAAGCAGAAAAGCGGGCGGCAATTTGGTGGCGTATTGGGAAGCGAGACCGACTCGACAAGGTCTCGGGCAGCTTCTCACCTAGAGTGTGTTGGCATCGCGAAAATTCGGCCCAAAAGGTTCGAGCACCGGGTGTTCGGGGTGAGAATGAACAGGCGCTTCCGAGAACAAGAAACTAGGATGAAATGATACAAGTTACTTTCTCAGCAAAAGTAAATGCGAATCTTCTAGAGTTCCGTGACCGAGCACTGCTAGTGCGGCCTTGAACGCGGCATAATATGCGTTGAGGTGATAGAGCTTCACAATAGAAAGGCCCACAAGTAAGGCCTACAGGGCAGGATTTCTGAAGCCACAGTATTGTTCTCATGGACAGGCATTCCTAATGGCCTCCACTGCACAGGAAGGCAGGACCTTCCTGTTGTGCCTTCGGCGGTGCCAAATCCACCTTGCAAACTGGTGGTATCCAGCGTACAGTCGGGAGCAAAAGTTTGCGGGGCACGGGAGCGCCAGCCGAAAAGACTGGCTGCGCCTTCTCACGGCGCGTTGCCGCTCTCAAGACTCACGCTTTGCGCATGCGCTTCCTTTCTTGTTCGCGGTCATGCTTTTTTCGCTCGCTTCCGTTCGACACCCACGAGATAACAGGGACTGGCGCAAGGTGCCGCGAAATGTTATCTGTAGCATGCGCGAGCTCCGTCACCCATCACGGTGGCTGAGGCAGACGCGCGGCATGATGGCTGTCATAGCGGCACCTTGCGCCGGTCCCGGTTATCTCGTGCACGTCGGGCGGAAGCGAGCAAAAAAGACATGACTTCGAGCACGAAAGGAAGCACATTCTCGAAGCGTGAATCTTGAGAGCGGCCGCGCGCCGTCAGAAGGCGCAACCAGTCATTTCGGCTGACGCTCCCGCGCCCCGCAAACTTTTGCCGCCGACTGTGCCTGTACCTCCTGTTGAAGGAATAGAGAATCCAGATTGAACTCAAGGTTATGAAGCACTATGGTAGACACAGCAACTGGTGGGCCGTGATGTTGACGCCCCCCCCCCCCCCCCCAAACACCCGCATAGCAGGTGCACTACCAACCACCATGTAATGTGGAAGAACATGTCAGCTGCCCCCACGCATGCGCTGTCCACAGGTGCACCTGCTGTGTGGGCACTGGCTAGATGAAAAGGCCACAACCCGCCTGTTATTGCTGTTTTCAACAGAGCACAGTGCAATCATTATTCTTTTGCAGTTGCCCACAATAAATTTAATGAGCTTGGCATACGATGTTCGCTGTGTCTAAAGGTACGTCAAACATACTCGGAAGGTGGAGCCTAAAGGTACGTCGGACGTAACCGCGATTGGGGAAGGGTCGTATCATTGGGACCCCACTGACAATTTTCATCCCATCTTTATTTATCAATAGAGAGTTTTCGTAGACTGTTCCTCAGCTACACTCTCAAAACAAGGACGCCACTAGTGCGCATGAGCGGCGCCATAGCTTTGCCTGCAGAGTCCCGGATCTCGTAGCGGGTAGCGCAGAACGTTCTGCGAAAGCTCCCTATTACTATCGTAATCACCCGATTCTAAGCACCTCTTTGTCACACCCGTGATGTTCAAAGAGGGGAGGTACTTTGATTCGAGAAATGACTCCGAAATTCTGAAATGCCCGATCCCGTACACTTTTTACGGGTCGCGGCGCCCGATGTCTTTTACACCGTATCCCACCATGCTCTCGCAGCGCCGTAGTTCCCGTCATCCCTCACGTGCATGAGGACCATTCGTGGGCAGCAAAGTTATGAATTCCTGAGTCACTTAAGCAAAAAAGACGAACCCTTGAAAGAAATAACGCCTGCGCGGTAGCTTAAGTGGCGGTATGTGTGCCTCCATGTATCAACTGATGACGAAACCGAGTGCCTGGAACTAGCCCGTGAGCGCTCGGCCTTGTTGGAGAGCAGACACCACCTCTCTCCGATAATATATTTTTTAATGTTTATGTTTGGAAGTAGGGGGAGGGGTACTTTGAACCGGCTGGTAGTTGCTATTTCCATGCAATAAATGTGCTCGTCGTTCGAAAATAGCGTAGATCTGACCGTCCTTCTGCCGGATCAATTTCGTCCGACATTTCTTTAGGCCACTTTCCGGAGACATATCTTTAGACTACCGGATCTGCGTACGTCCGACATTTCTTTAGGCTCCGGGTCCCGGATACGTCCGACGTACCTTTAGACGCCTCGTTCCAAATACGTCCGACGTATACACTTAGACAAAGCGTACGTTTCGCGTCAAGATCATATCTTCCCACGGCAGAATAAACGGTACCATCTTGTAAAATAACAAATTGCACACAATGTGGACTCATCACTGAACTTACAAATTACAACCTCGAACGGCTTCTTTAAAATTAGG
>JAZHYW010012875.1:0-51259 GCA_037355805.1 Ixodes ricinus | reverse complement strand
GCGCGCTTTCGAAAAGTTAGACCTGAAGACGCCAGCGCGCGCAGCGCGTGTACCTACATTCTCAGCATTATTTTAGATGCTTTGGTAATTTGGCAAAAGGTATATTTCCTGCCTGCGTGTCTAATTCCTGTCGTTAAGCTTCAATATTTTATAAACCACTTCGACGCTCTTCTTACGAAAAGGACGTAAAACATAGAAAAGGAAATAAGGGAAAGGAAGAACCCTTTCCCCAGGAAAAACAGGATTTTACTTGTCGGGCTTTATCGACCCACCCTCTTACGAAAATGCGCGCACGAAAGAACAAGAGGGTTCCGTCGTACGAGCAAAACGTTTCGGAGCTGGCAGCTAAAAATATCTGTACATTGTCAGCTTATGTAAATTCGATTCCGAGTTTCAAGAAATGCTGTGCACGCGCCTCGTACGAGTTGTCTCTGAGTACGGCACGGTATGGATTTTGTACGGATCACCCGATGCTAACTCGGAAGGCAAGACGCTTCCAATCCGAATGAAGCAGTGAGGATGTTATTCTTCCTGTCTAGGTTTTAAAAAGATTCAGGTAGCACTCATGCGGAAAAGAGTAACCCAAAAATGTATAAGCGAACGATCGATGCAACTTAGGCATTCCAGGAAGCTTTTATTCATTAACATGCACGATTGCTGAAAATAAGAGAGATACAAAATAAACTAAAATATTAGGAGTAGAAAGAAAATAAGAGTGGAATACATTAAAGAACTTTAGGTAACTAATCTTCATGAATTACATCGACTTCATTGAAGGGAATATAAGTTTATTAAAGGTGCATAAATAAGTGAAACAGAATTACATTGGTAATACATTGAGCGAGCCTAATGCCCCGTCGGGTTTTTACTATTTGCCTTATTCCAATGCATCCTTCATCCTCAAGTTTTAATTGTCCCTAATTTTTCCAACAACGATAAGAAACTCTAACATAACGCAATGAGATTCTTATAGATGCGGAAAGGATTTCAAAGCTTGACGTCCAATGCCGGTCGTTATGCCTTTCTGCGTCATCATTTAGCGATAAATAAAAGTCGGAGTAGAATGGACAAAAAGGCATATCTTGGTTATAAACAATTCCGAAACCAGCACCCAAATATTCAGAAATCTAATGAGAATTGCTATTCATAGAACGGTTATGTAACATCGCCATGGTTTTACTTTCTTGCATTTTGATCGGAAATAAAAGCTCGGAGTGTATATCCTCGTTCAAAGGAATTATCTAGAAAAAACAATGACCTGAGATATCTTGCAGATAATTGCGGATTAAAAAATTGCATGCCGTATCAATGAAACACCAACGTTTTCATGACGAGAAAGTGACTTCCTTCAAAAGGCACAGAAAGATAACTGTGTCCATTGTAGTGCTGCAGTGATGGTTGCTGCTAAAGGCTATGTCAAGCTATTTATGAAAGACTTGTAAATGTTTCACATTTGATATTTATCGAAATATAGACCAATATATCTATCTTGCCCGTATTTTTTAAAGGTCTTGAGCACTTTATGCATGCCAGCCTAAGATAAGTTTGAGAACAAACAGAATAGTATATGGACAATTTAATTTTACATCGTGCAGGAAAATGGGATCTCAAAAATGTTTGAAACTACATATATATGATGGGCTCATTGTTCCCTAGGACGAAGCTAAAAACCGTTTTTGAGTCATATTTTTAGTTCCCGAGCTTTTAAGTTCTAAAAGACCAATAGCCGACTTTGGGAATTTGGGCGGTCGTCACAGTTCGTGTGTCTGGGAGCTTCGCCTGACTCAGATACCTTCCGCACACAAAAAAAAGAGAAAAAAAAAACTTTTACATTATTTGTTATACTACATGAGAAGCGCAAGATGTTCATAAAAGCTTTATATTGTTTTATCTTTGTACTAAATTCAGAATTTGGCCTTTTTGACGATAGTTTAACAGGTTTGAAGGATTTTACATTTTTGTATATTCAATTTAATACCATAAATTATACATCAAATGAAAGCTTAGAAAATACCTATTAAAATACTTTCACGATCCTTATAAACCAAAATGTTGTCTTACCGCAAAACGCAATTGAATTCACGAGGGAACTGTGAAAATTGAATTTGAAGCAGGTATTTTTCTAAAGATGCCATTTTACATATTTACGTTTTCTTCGAATTAAGAACACTTGGATTGGTCTTAACATCCAATAATATTATATGTAATCAAGGTAGAGAACAAAACTTAGTTTGATTATAAATCAAACATTTTCTGAAAAGAAATTACGTATTTTTTTTTATTCGAATTATAAACCAATATTTATTTTGTTCGCATTTTTCAAACATCATGAGTCTTTTATGTATGGGAGACTAAAATAAGTTTTAGAACAAACATAATAGTATATGGACAATTTCATTTTACATCGAGCAGAAAAATGGGATCTCAAAAACGTTAGAAATATATAAATATATATATATATATGCTGGGCTCATGTTCGTTCCCATTCTAAAGCATATCTTCATTCTTTCTCTTAGTTCGGGAACATTTTCGTGTCTTTGGTAAAGATGAGTGCTCGTTCCGGTTCTAAAAAACGGCGAAGCGTCCCCTGTTACAAATTATCGCCCAATTTCCTTGCTTTCTGGCTTTTCGAAAGTTTTCGAGCTTGTCATCCCGTACGAGAATTCTTTTTTATTTCCGACAGAAAACAACCTCATTGCAGCATGGTTTTGTTTAGTGGTACGTCAGTCGAGACTAATGTGTGTACATTTTTAGACTGTTCTGCGCCGGTTGTGGCTAATACTGGACAAGTCGACTCAATATATTTAGATTTGTTTCTTAAGCGTTCGACAAAGTGATCCTAAATTACTCTTGCGTAAACTGTCTTCATATTGAGCGTGTCTTCAATTATGCGAAAGGTTTGACAGCTATCTGCCATTGCGCTCAAACACTGTTCGGGTAGGTGACTGTTTCTCTGAAAATATTTTTCCGACGTCCGGTGTTTTCCAGGGATCAATACTGGGGCCTCTTTTGTTCTTGATCTTTATAAATGATATAGCGTCCTGCGTAAACAGTTCTGAACTACTACTTTTCGCTGATGACCTTAAGCTGTTCAAAAGCATTAATAGTCTTAAGGATTACGGCGTCCCACAAGGTGACGTTAGCAGCGTTCTTCGGTGGTGTAAAAATAATTAAGTAAGTAAGTAAGTAAGTAATATTTATTTCAGTAATATTGTGCTGAGGGCACCAGACAAAAAGCTTCCATGAGGTAGCTTGTCCGGGTCTGGTGCCCCTGCACCAGACCCGACCGGACCTTCCATGAACCCCAAACAAACGAAAGTGATTTCTCTTTGCCGTCGGCGTTCTCCTTTTGAGTCTACTTATTATCTCGACGAACCGCCAATACAGCATGTATCAATCTTAAATGACCTTGGTGTGTGTGTTGACAGCGCTTTATATTTTAGAAATCATGTGTCGTTGGTCGTGGGCAATGCTTTTAGAGTGTTAGGGGTAATTTCTCGCTTGACGCGTAATTTTAGAAACCCTTATTCTTGATTCACCTTTTTAATTCTTTAGTGAGGTCACGACTCGAGTTGGCTTCTGTCGTATGGATCCCGGTATCTAAGACACAGGTTACGAGCATAGAGAATGTTCAGAAAAGAGTTGTCCGGATTGTTTATGATAGATACTTTGTGCGCCGCTTTTAATATAGGTTTGAAAATATAATAAAAATGTCTTCCCTTTCACAACTGTCTAAAAGGAGGGCGGTTCGAGATTTCAATTTTTTCTGCACAAGGTTGCAAATAGCGTAGTTGTTTCGGCGCAACTCCTTGCGGAAATGAACTTCCATATTCCATTCCGAGTAACCAGACACCTTGTTTGTTTTGATGTTCGCTCGCCATGTAATAATACCTCACCTCTCTCACGGATTCAGTCATTATATAATACCTCCACTCCACCCCACCAATTTCTGTGTACCGTCACGATTTGAATAATATTATTCTAGCCGATTAGCATTATGTTTGTGTTGGATGTTTTATCTTTTTGGTAAGCGTGTTTAGAGACTATGTATTTGCTTGCTGATTTTTATTTTTGTGTTGGTGTATCAATAAGAAAACCAATGTGGTTGTTTTTAACAAAAACACCCCCCCCCAGAAAAAAATATAATAATTGCCGTTTGTGTATCATATGTTCGTTTCTATATGCATTTGATTTTATTTAAATCAAAAGACAACCAGGCAAACAAGAAAAGTGGTGCCCTTCTGAGCAAATTCGAGCGTTCAAGCTTCTACTTTCTATTCTGTTTGTCAGTTATGTAATGCTCTATGTAAGAAAACCAGAACGCAATGAAAAAGCAGATAAAGCTTCTTTCACCAACTAAAAACAGAAGCCGCTCTTTCTCTAGTATTGCAGCGTTTACACAGCACCTCCGAGACAGCTTTTAAGCCTGCGCGTCACGTGCCATGACGTCATGTCCAGGAGGCCTGCACGGGCGCTGGTCGGATGCGAGTGCCGCGTCAGCGTTTGCGTGGGATTATGATAGGAAACGAGTCCCACACGGACGCTGACGCGGCACTCGCATCCTGTCAACGCCCGTGCAGGCCTCCTGGACATGACGTCATATCACGTGACGCTCAGGTTTGAAAGCTGTCTAGGAGGTGCTGGTTTACATCAGCACTTGGAGGTTGTTAACTAAACTGGGAAGCATACAGTAATTTTTTCTCACCATAATGTTCAGGAATCGAGCCAAACAATCAATCAGTTTAAAGTATATCTACTGATAAAGAATCGCTATTTTCAAGCTACAGCGATTTATTGAAAATTAGTCTGAGTTAAATCATAAAAATCTGATTAAATTCAGATAAATTTGATATAAATAAAATAAGTTTAACTTAAATTCGGGGACTCAAACCGTAACCGTAACCGAAACCGAAAACCGTTTAGGAACGAAATTTTTTCAGTAACCGTAACCGAAACGAAACTGTTATTTGAAGTTTGTAAAATCGCAACCGTAACCCTAACCGTAAATTATTTAGCGATAACCGATATTAACCGATATTAACAAAAAAAGTTTAGTTTTTTTCAAGATGGCTTTGAGGAGGGATCTTGAAATGTCGTGGCCATTTGGCAGAGTTACCGTCAGCGAGTGGTGTGTCTGGTAATGCATCTGCGTTCAATCTAAATTTAGGATTGAGAATACTTAAAATCAGTGCTCGAGCTTTTAATGAAAAGTTTAAGTTTCTAAATCTGTCACACTCCTACAATCAATACATGTATTCATTACGTGTCGCCTTTAGGGTATCAACCAATAAGTTAGAATTCTGAGATGTCCATCCAACTCGGTTCTTTAAAAAAACAACAATGTTCCTGACCTGCAGCAGCCAGTATGAAGAAACAGGGTAAAGTGACCATCATGGAGAGCTGGCGGAAAACAAAACCTGGTATTCCTTTCGTCTTAAACGTGTCGCGAGTCACGATTTTGGAACAACACAAAAAGACAACAAAAATGTCAGAGGTTTTACATTGACGTTTCGTATGAAGTCACTCATGGCTGATTTCATCTCAAAACGTTCAAGAAAAAATGATGGGTCCTCAAACAATTCAGAATAAAATATATGGTGCTGGTGAAAAATGTATGACTAGAAAAAAACAAAAGACTGCAAATTAGAACTACGGAACATTTTTTGTTCTTGAGTTTTGTTTTTCGAAAAGCCAGAAGGTACGTACGTCTTACCATTTTTGCAGTTTTCATGAGTGACACCATTTGGAGCCTCGAAACTTTTAGATCAATTTCATTTCACAACAATGATACTTTTTTCTACTTTAAGACTCGTATAGACGGGTTAAAGCAATCTAGAAAAGAGTTTTTTAGATTTAATTTTAAAAAAGTACAAAAGTTTTGAATCTTGTCTTTTTTACAATAAGAGGTCAAGTTTGAATCGAGCTAGCTTTCAATGTAAAATTATTTATGGCATAAGAAACTTATCAAATGAAAGCTTGTATCTAAGGCAATTTAAAAATTATAATAGTGTTAATTTAGGTATAGGTTATATGAAAGAAAAAACTCTGTAAACTTGGAAATGCTAAAAAAACAAAATTCAATGAAATTTATAAAAAATATTTATTCCGTTTTTTTGTGAAAAGCTTTGTATGTGTTCTTATAAATACAACAGAATTTATTTGACATATATGGATTCGTCATATTGAGCAATGAGTTTGAAAAGAAGACGCAATTTTACCTTCGTTCTAAGATGGAAAGATATGGAGCGTTGCAAATCGTTCATGTAATTATTATATATTTATATATCTATCTATATATATATATATAATTATATATATAGCCTTGTAACGCGTCCATAGTATTTATGACACACCCCATGTACCGTAGTAAAAATGAGGCATGACTAGTATGTTAGAATTTTAAAAAGTTCATGCACATGTCCAGCTCACTTATAAAATCTTAAGATTCACAATCTTTCTTTAAATAATCTCATTGAAACGTCTCTTTTATTTAACAAACATACAGAATTAAGTTACACAAACCTCTATGTCAGGCAATGAAGGGGCAAGGCGAATTATTTTCAGAAACCCAGCGGGCCGAGTGCGACATTCTGCTCCTTTTATGCGGCCGTATTTTCACGTACACTAGCGAGGCTCGCCTGAACCCTTCTTGACTTCCTTTTTATTTGAGGCAATAACAAAGAGTACAGATAAACGTGGGAAATGCATTACAATACATAGCATTTTACTATTATAAGCTCTCACTAACGTTTACGGGGATAAAAGAAAAACTGATTTTAGGAGGAGTTGACATCACTCTTGAGGATTCTTTTTTTTTCTCGCAACTCTGAAAGACGTGTTTCTATTTTGAGCCCTAATCCACAAGTAGCAGAATTAAATGTTTTTCACAAGACAAAAAAAAAAAAGAAATCCATTATTTTTACATTGTTTGCAGCTCGAGGCACTTTCTGGGCCAGTAGACGAGAAAAATCATCAGCACTTTCAATGGTTTCCAGTTTTGACGACCTGACGTTGTGCAAGGAGGCTTGGTGCTTAAGGCCTCTCCCCATGCCATTACACGCATTTTTGCCGTGCCCCGTAGCTTAAAAAATCTATTTGGTCACCTCTTGTCTCTTCGCCATCTCGAACAATTGAAACCTATTTTTGAAATGACTACTCTCCCCGTCGGAGATGTGGACAATGTTTGTAAATATCAGAATGTTTTCTTTCAGGCACCCTTCAACTGTGCGCATAGCGAACAGTCCATGTGATGTATAGTGCACGATGTCGTCGTTGGAAACTTCGAAGCTGTAAAGTTTGCGCTCCGTTGTAGCCACGCGGGTGAAGATAGACGCGATTTGGTTCTTACAATGAAAGCATTGTACCACTCACAGAAGAACAAGGCTCTAGTTTTCCGCAAAATTAAAATGCAATACAATGGTACGAGACTTGATATGCGACTTTTTTGAGGAGCTTATAGCAAGCCGCTGACCATGTCGGATGAATTAATGGTGGAAGTACTTTGTTACGCACTTTCTTAGCTCATTGCGAAATGCGTTACTCCCCATTTGTTTCTTTAGCAGTTCGCAGGATTCCCACAAAGCTACTTCAATTTATTGGTCTTCCTTCATTGGCAACGATTCCAGGGTTAAACCATATCTTTTTGGATATACCATACAGGTCAGCAAAACGCACTGCTTAGTTGGGTCAGCACACAGGCCAAGTCTCTTGATGTCTTCGAGAATGAATTCTTGGTTGTCCACGTTTAATATTGCTGCCAGGCAAAGAGTAGTTGCCCCCTCTCGGTATTGGTTAACTGTGTCTAACAAAATGAGAAGAGAAACCAGATAAGTGGACAGCATAGAACCTGCAATCGAAGCAAATCGAAAAGGAAATTTTTCCGCTCTCGAAGGCGGCGGCACATGAGCTTTAGCTCTGGTAGCACCTCCTGCGGATCACAGGTTGTCCATCTTCTTTAATTATATTACGTGTACGGATCGCCATATGGTAGTCGTTTTTAATGCTCATAGTGACCCTGTCTGTACTAAATAAAGCAATCACGACGGCTACCTAAGAGGGAGATGCGACACCCATTGAGTGAAAAGGGTGGCGACATGTCTAGGTCCCGCTTGTACGTGGATTACCCTTTCGTTTCAAGTTTCCGTCGAAGAAAGATAGCCAATGCAGCTTACGAGAACCTCTAAGGTGCTTACGCCCCAACAAGAAAAAAATATAAAAAAATACGAAATTAGGGAAGTCGCGCACATCGCAAAAAAGTGAAAGCAAGCGCCGAAGCGGCGCGATGCTCTTAGAACTGATAGTTTCACCTCATATTATTCTACGAGATTTGGGACGTACGTTTGGTTTCGCAAACATAGAAGCGCCAATTGTAAGGACAGAGATTGAGAGGTTCCGACAAGCCTCGCTTAGCTTTCGCGTAAAGGAAGTTGTTTGAAGAAACAAAAGCATCATGCACGCTTATTGACGTGCTAGGTGGGCCGTCGCTTTGAAATGTTTTCCCCATAAAGGCTCTATTAAATCACGGAAAACTTTTAAAACGCCCTATATATGCAATAAATGCTTAGATGGGCCACTTGGTACATCATTGGAAATAAGCGCCGAAGGAACACGGACCAGGATAACAACGACACAGTGCGCACTCTCAACTGAATATATAAGGAAAAAACGAACAATCTTATATACCAACGGGAGAACACCATCAGACATAACACGTCACGTTAGTCCCCGGCCAGCTCACATTTCAAGTATTCAAACTCATCCGTAGATAGAGCCATAGATAGAGCCATAGAAGTATCGCTGATGCATTTTCACCCCTACTTGCTAGACGTTACATTCGAGGCTCGAACAGTGGAGGATCTAGGGTGGACCCTCGCCATGCAGTGGATCCCGTCTCATGTTGGAATTTCCGGCAATGAGCGAGCAGACACACTGGCTGCAAGGGTCCATGACGACCAGGCGCCGACGTTTCTTTTGGACCGATTCAACGAGGCGCATCGATTAATTCATGATGAGCTTCAGCAATTTCATCCACATCCTGGAGTGGCGATTGGCAAGCCGCCTCCAACGATTCCTCGGAACCTTCCACGTGCCGACGCGTCACTGCTACACAGACTCCGGGCTGGGTGTCCATACACGGCAAAGCGGCGTCACATGATGGGCCGCAAACAAGACCCCAACTGTCCAGACTGTGGGGATCCAGAGGATTCGGAGCACGCGCTCCTGTTGTGCCCTGCTCATGAAGAACCTAGAAGAACGCTTCTTCAGAGTTACGCCCAAGCAGGACTTGTACATGCCACTGTCAACGACATATTGAATCCTGAGGGTCACCGTGGGGCGACAGAAAGAGCGTTCCGCGCACTTCTACGATTCCTTCGAGAAACAGGCCTTGAAGACAGACTTTGACTTTAGTAGGGAGTCGGCCAGATGCTGATAATTGCTCACGTTTCAGCGAAACAGTGAATAGAATGTTTTAACATAGCGGTGCCGCGGTGTCGTTTCTGTTGCTGCGTTGCCGGGGCAGGGCTAGGGCCGCACCGGAGAAGGAGGAGAGGCGACGTTTGGCCGGCCGTCATGTGGGTGCCGCGCTGGAACAAAAACTCCCCGGCAGTAGGGCACAGAGGAAGGCTGGAGAGTTTCCTTGCGGTCGGTTCGGGTCTGCTCCCGGCGTGGCGGGGACGGTGACATTATTGCGGTGGCGCTGTGCTGAACATTTCATGTCCCTTCCTTGAGCCTCTCTGCATAGCACTCACAGTATGCAAAGATTGCCCTTTTGCTCATTCTTTTACTCTATCCTATTCCCCTTTTCATCCCCTTCCTTAATCCACCAGGTAGTGACTCGCCCATCAACGGAGGGCCACAATCTCCTTTCTCGTCACCCCAGAAATAAACAAACAAACAAAACTACAAACAAACAAACAACTTGCTGGTGCGAGCACGTGCAAAGCCAAGCTTCTATGCGCTATGAAAATGAGAACATAACCAACGTTACTCGATGGGAGAAGTTGACAAGCTCTAAGAAAAAAAAGTGACGCGCTGCCATTCACTGCCGCGTAGCGGCGCTTGTGTCCAGGCCCGCCCACGGGTACCGAGGCCAGTCAGACCGACCCGTTCGGTCTGACTTGCCTCGGTACCTGTGGATACGCCGTGAAACATCGTTTTCGCGTGGGTCCACAAAGTGTACTACTAAGGGATGTTGCCAGTGTGATAATGTCCGATTTGAGACAACATTTCCTGGGACTTTTGAGGTAAATTCACGCCCGCCGGGCCTTCTTAGTTTTGGCAGCTACCGACAATCGGCACCGAGGCAAGCATCTCGGAGAAATGGCTGCGTCTATCCTTCGGGGTTTCCGGCACATGGACCGTTGTGTTTTGGTCGTTTGCTGACTAAAATACCGTTAACTTCCTTCTTCTGGTGGTGTGTGTTTGTATCAGAAGTTTAAGCGTAAACTGCTGCATACATACCAAAGCCGCATTAGGAAAGAATGACAATTTGAAGACGAGTTCGTCATTTGAAAAAATCGGGCTGTTTCTATATTTGTATTTGGCTATGTCGATTATCTGATCAGCGCGGATTCGTGTGTGTATATTTAGAGATTTACGTGTGAACGTGCGGTAGATATTAGAACCGTTATTTTACAGTACCTGCTACAACTTCGCGGCAACAGTGCACGAACTGTGAGACACCCTCGTTGACTATGTGAAACGAGTTCATTTGTGTAAGCGTATGCTCCCTGTGCCTGACAGCAACATGCTTGTTGGCGTGTTTATAAGCGCGCGTTAGTTTAATTCACTTTATGTTAAAAACAATTTTCTTAACGTTGCAATTGTCTATAAATGATAATGTTGTTTTATTGATTTTGTGACGCTCCTGTGATCTATTTCAAGCGAAAATAAAGACATTTTTAGCTATCATGAGAATGCGACATAGGAAGGCTGGGGTGCAGAACCTCACTTTTGAACACTGCAATGCATCTTCGTTGTAACGGCGCAAATGCTTTTCTACGCGAGATACATCAACCGAGAGATGACGGAGGAGGTGGCAGTAGCAAACAAGAAAGCTCGGGTCCTGTGATCACCAAGTACAGGTATTTTCAGTCTTAGTGTTTTGCATTTTGCTCGCGATTTTTTTCATGCAAAAAGCATAGACGTTGCACAGTATTCATCTGCAATTTTAGTCTCGCCGAAGATTTGTTCTGGTGACAAATGAAAGGCACAAAACGCGTTTTGTTCGTTTTCTTGTGACAAATATGTGGGAGCGTTTATCGAGAGCTGGACACGGCGCTGACAGCGCACGCGAGCCCCTGTTTGCGGATGCAGGTCACAGGCGAATATGAGAGACCTCAACTATGACATAAATCCCGTCATACTTTGATATTACACGAACATAGAATCCCACTCGGAAGCCAGACCGAAAGCTAGGTACCCATGCTGCTATCCGATGAATGATAGAGTAAAAATCGAAGCAATCATTGGCGTGCATATTTACAATCGTGACTGCAGCAGCATCTACTTGCAGAGTCCATGTCCTAAAAAGAAGTGCGCAAGGGCCACCGACGTACCGCCGACCGCCTGATTTCGCAATGTAAATCCAGCGTCCCGAGCTTGCCCAGAGCTTGGCCGGCCTTGCGGACCGGGCGGGCTGCGACGACAGCGCCACCAGGCTCGCGCGAACGGAGGGCCGACTTTCCGAAGCGCGGCTAATGCGGGGCTTGTCAACTGAGCTGATCTGGTAACGTTGAACATAACCGCGTGCGTAGCAAGTGCACTACCCGTAGCGAGGAAAACAGCAGCGCTTCTCGCGAGCTTCTCACCGCGAATTGTTAAAGCAAAATCGCGCCCAGCACCGGTGGAAAGCTTGCCGCATTATGCATCGTGATATTATCGACCCTCAGTAGTCTGCAGCCGAACATATCCCTCATGTAGCCGTCTCGCGGGAAGTATTCCGAGCAGAGCTTCGACCTGGGTTTCGGAGTCCACGGCCTTGGTTATATGCATAAAGAACTAGGGATGTTACGTTTCTAGAAATCAAATAAAGTATGATATTATTATATAAAAAAATTTCAACAGCAAACATAGGCGGGAAAATAAAAAAGAAAGGAGATTAGGACCAAAGAAAAAATTTGTTGAACCGTTTATCAGGACAAAATATGGAGTGGCCACAAGGAAATATTACGTGTCTAAGCTTTTTATTAAATTACCTTTTGAGCTTCATGAAATCAAATTTCCTAGGATAAAAAAAAAACTAGCAAAAAGATAGATAATTGAACAGGAAAAAAAAGACCCATAGAATGTAATAGGAATAAATAATGGAGTATCTCCGAAAACGTATAACACAGAGGGTTTTATTTTCTCATCATTTATTAGAATTACCTTGAAAGTCACGGATTTTAATATCCTTCACAATACGTAAATACTAATTCAATATGGTTGAACGTATTTTATATATTTACTCATCAAGTTTGAAGAATTATTATCAGCTTCAAAAGGAGGTGGGACTGCAGTAATTTATACTTGTATTGGCATGCTCTGTTGTTAGTCATCTGCGCATTAAAAAGCAGAAACTGCTGTCGGGTCCCACACGCAAGCCATTATTGTCTTATGTGGGCTTTATATTGTAGTATTTTCAAGGAAAGTAAATAAAGATAGTTTTTTGTATTTGTCTATGCATATTTGTATTCGGAAATCTCTTCGACGAACGGCCTCCACCCACACCTTCCTCAACTTCGAGTTTTCGGGGAACTGGCGAATACGCATGTCCGGGTTGCGCAGCGGGTTGTTTGCGCGACCGACCACACAGCTAGGCGTGCTAGGCGATGCGCAACGATGCCAGACCCTCGAGCTGCCTGCACTTCGGCACCAGGACGAGTTTGAGCGAGCAAGGAGTCAATAATCTTTGTGCGCGATCTTCGACGTGCATTTACGAACGGCAGCCGCTAGAACCGAACGTAACATGCAGAAATCGTCCGCTGGGATGGCTGAAAACGCAACAGAGAAACACGGCGAAAGAAGCGGCAGTACAAACAAGTGGCCTCTTTGAGTTCGAACATGACTTCGGGGCAGACGGTTGCTTGACAAAGAGGCGGCCCTCGGAATGCCCGCTGAGAAGCTGGTGGTAGCGGATTTAATATCGGTTTTAGAGTGGAACATGGTTTCCCATTAGTGTAATATTTTGGCACTGCTCGTATTTTGACTCCGTAAGTCGATATCAGCCATTTAATTTTGTTAGACTTTTGACCTAGTTATCTTTAAAAAAATCAAAAAAAAATCGCAAGTAAGAAGACATTTCCCTAATGTGAGCAAGGAAAAACAACTGTTTATAAATATTACCTCTTGAAAGTACTATCCAGGATAATGTGGCACTAAGGACCAAAAATGTTATGACTGATTCGCCGAGAGGACTAGCGTGCAATTTCAGCCTTTTCCAGATGCCGCTTTGCCATGCGCGCTAAGCAATGAGAAGCTGGGTTCGCTTACTTGTATCTTCGTTTCTTAAAAAAAAAAAAAAATGCGTAAATTGTGGGGAAGTGCAGTGTTCCCGAACCTTAACACCGTTATGAGATTCTCAGTTTTTTTTCACCTTTTGTGCTAATCCGGAACGTACCGGTCCAGCTACATTGTGTCGTTTTGATCCCTGATCACAACCCATGATGGTTAAGGCATTCCAGCTGCAGTGATCAATTTAGCTTTCAGTAGCCGGCATTACATCGACACTTGGATGACCGAGTGGCGGCGTTAAGTTTGGAGAGCACTGTGCACACAATTACATAAGATATCTAATAACGCAAGAACACTTATTGTTATCACAAAGCGACATTATTTCTAGTTTTCGTCCACAAGACGCGTACCGAAAGTTATTGAGAGGACTAAAAGCCTTTTGCTCTTTTTTTTGTGTCAAAGCTGCAGGCCAGATTTGCTGCATAACTTTTCGGAAGAATAATTCCTGCATTTTGGGGCGACTATCGGAACGAAGTCAACAGCACGTCCGGTTTCTTAAAGTCCTGTCCATCTGCGGTCGTACAAGGAGGCTTGATGCTTGAGTGGTCTCCACACTCCTCTCCGTGGCACGCACCTGCAGCACTCACCGCATGCCGTCACAGCACGTATGATTCACTACCTCGATGCCAAAGAAAAAGAAAGGAAGTGCTGCAGACTTTTCAAGATCATTCGGTAATGGCACTTCTGCACGAAAGCTCAATACCAAGACGGGTTTCTTAAGGCAACGCTAAACAAATAGCTAAGCATCGAGAGCAATGTTGTGATTGGCGTTAATGTTTCTTTTCGATCACATTAATCGTTGTGTGAACTGGCGTTACCAGACATTTTATGCAATTGCATGCACTTCCCTACGGTCTATGCGAGCTTTCTCTTTCTAAAAAAAAAAAATAAACGCATATCAGTAGGTTTGCAGAAGCCTCGCCTTCCACAAAGCTTAGTGTGCGTGGAGAAGCGTGAGTTGGTGAAAAGCGTGAGTTGTTTGCACATATAAAATATTTGTTTCACAAAATTACTTAGGCATCACATCTAAAAGTTATGGAGGGAAGTATTTATAAGCTTTCAATGCTCAATAAAGAATTTAAAAATAAATTCAATTGTTATCTCAGAATTTCTAAGTGAATAAACCAGGGCATGAAATTTAAGGTATATCCTACCCACGGCGCCAGGTATTGGGAGGTGGTCATGCAAAGAACATACTATGGCACACAAACGCGCTATAATACAATTTCCCTAACTTATTACATTTTCATGACTAATTATTTGGATTTGAACAAACTGTCAAAGAGAGAAATTCGATCATTCCTTCTATTGATGCTTATGATCATCAGTTTCATTCACTGTCGTTGTGATATGTGCTGGACTCGTGATGCTGACATTTGTAAATTGTTTTCTTGCATAATCTTATGTCCTACTGGGCGACCGTCGCTGTACACTGTAGGCGGTCAAGGACACGTCAAGCTGCCTATGCAGCTTTTTCTCTTGATCGTCGCCATCATTTTGCGATGAAAATAAAAGTATGTTATGTGTAAGAAAACCCTCATTTATAATAAATATGAAATCCCGTCTTTGCATGAACCTTACTTTTTGTAATTGAGGGTTAAATCGAAGTCCCCAAGTTACAAGGCGTGAAGTTGGGCTAGTTGGTGCATAATAAAAACTTGGAAACAGCGAAAAAAAAAAGGACAATAACGAAAAGTGAACGAACACAACGCTGATTGGCAACAGATGTTTATTCCTGTGAGAAATCCTCGCAGCAATAAACTTCAGTTGCCAGTCAGCGTTGAGTTCGTTCAGTTCTCGTTCTTGCCCCTTGTTGTTTTTTTTCGCGCTGTTTCCAAGTTTTCGTTACCAAGTACTCTGACAATGTGCCACGAATTATTTAATAGACCCATAGTGGCACACATTCTCTAGGCTGGCAATGCTGGTTATCACGAGCGCCAGCCTCTGCCAGCGCTCGTGGCTTGGGAGCCAGGGAAATAAAGAAAGGGAAGAAGTTGACTATAGCCAAAGCTCTTTTTCGGCCGCCTGCATTATTCCTCCGGCGTTTATAGAACACCGCGGACCGACTTAAGTACACATTTTAGACGCAGCGACGCATCTAAAATGTGTATTTAAAATGTGTCATAGTAACAATCTTTGTACTTTTTTTCTTCTTGATTACCGTTTTTCCTGGCTCTGTTGCTGCTTTCTGTAGGCGGTCAGGGACCCGTCAAGCTGTACCTGAGAGCTTTTTCCTGATCGCCACCATCTTATGGTGGAAATAAACATTATTATTGCTATTATTATTAACTGGTGACCTGGACGTCCGACCAACATGAACCAGAGGGCTGATGGCACCTGTTCCAACGGCGATGGAGCTTTCTCCACCGTCCACTTCCGCCTTCCAGCCTCCTTCTGGGCTGAAACCCTTGGGCCTGGTTCTCCCCAGTGGAAGCACAATTTCACCTGCGGGGTGCGGCGCATCAGAAGCCAGACCACCCGCTACTACCATGTGGTTTCCGCACTTCCCCAGAGGTGGCCAATGAGCTGGACGACGTACTGGCTTCTCCCCTTCCTCACGACGCCTACGACGACATCAAGCGGACGATCCTCGCTAGGAAGACGGAGTCAGAGGCTTCAAGGCTACAGCAGCTCCTGAACAAAGAGGAGCTTGGCGACCGTCGCCACTCTCAGCTACTTCATCGCATGCGCCTGCTGTTGGGCTAGCAAGCTCCGGACGCGAACAATCCGATTCTACGGGAATTATTTTTCCAGCGCTTGCCACAAGGCATTCGCATGACGGTTGCACCAACTACCGATCTTCCACTAGACTGACCTTGCCGAGATGGCTGACCGTGTCGCTGAGTATGCTGCGTCTGCGCTGTCAAGCGGCACGAATAACGCTTATCAGTGCTCCGCCGTGCGAGCCCTTGAAGCCCGCATCGACGCGCTCACAACAGCCGTCGCAGCAAACAACACAGCGAGAAACGATTCGCGGTGTCATCTGAGAAGTAGTTCCTCTCGACGCTGCAGTCCTCCACAACAGCGGACGAGCGTTCCCTGCTGGCACCACCATGAATTCGGCAGCGACGCAAGCAAGTGCCAACAGCCGTGCTAATGGCAGGAAACGCTCCGGCCGGTCACTAGAGGCGGCAAGTGACGTCGGCTCAAGAAGAAGCCGCCTGTTTTTTGTCACAGACCGAAGAACGTGCCGCCATTTCCTGGTCGACACAGGAGCAAACATGCGCGTCCCTCTACCTACACATGCAGAGAGGTGACGTCCATTGCCCTATTCGCATCCCGTCGCGGCAAACGGGTCAAACATTCCAGCATATGGCAGACGATCTTCGACCCTGGATGTAGGGCTTCGTAAGACCTTTTAATGGATTTTCATCATTGCCGACGTGACCTACCCCATCTTAGACTCAGATTTTCTCTCACACTTCGATCTGAACGTCGGCTTGCATCATCGACGCCTTATTGACAGAAAGACTCATCTGGCTGTCAACGGCGTGTCCACAACTCTACATCCACCAGTTTGTCGGCTGTGTTCTATAAACGCCGGAGGAATAATGAAGGCGTCAGAACCAGAGCTTTGGCTATAGTCAACTTCTTCCTTGACTTTATTTCCCTCGCTACCAAGCGCTGGCAGAGGCTGGCGCTCGTGATAACCAGCATCGCGAGCCTAGCGCATCTGTGTCAATATGGGCCCTTTCCGAAAGTCGGTCTGCCCACCCTGTGCAGAGTCAAACCCAACGTTACTAAAACCCTCAGTTGGGAAACTCACCCTTGAAACCTGGGCCGCTGCCGTCCACCGAGACCGAGCTAAATACGATAACAGCGCCACCCTTTAGCGACGAGTTGAAACATAAAAGCTGCTTTATATAGCTACTGCGAGATGGCCCCGCGAGGCGCCACCGGCCCTTACCCGACTCGACGTGCAGCCGTGCAGTTCCCAGAGTGGAAGCTGCGGGAGAAATGGCGGCGTTCCGATCGTCATTAGCTCGGTTCTCGAGTACGGATCGGAGCCACTTTTTTAAAGCTGGCTTTATGGCAGTTTCTCAACTGAGTGGTTCTAGTAACGTTGGTCAAACCCAGCGCACTAATGGCGGCACTCTAGGCGGCACTATGGTGCCTGGAACGCGTCTCCGGCTGGTGTGTTTAGCGTCCTATCCTCCCCATACATTAAAAGTTGTCCCGAAATGGCAACAAGTTACGTCACAGAAACCGGAGTGTCATGCTGTCAGATTTCGCGATCCTGGCGGTTGGTCATAGAATTGCCGGTGAAAAGCACCAGCGAATGCGAGTGTCGCTGTCGTCATGGCGTACCACCTTCTGGCTGCTGAAGGTTGCGTGGACTGTCACACAAGAGAGCGACCTGCAGCAGAACAGGCGTCTGCTAGATCCACCACCGCTGCTGGAACACCACCAGGTTAGTGACCGGCGACAGCATGACACTTTTACGACGACACCAGGCGGAAATCGAGAGACCACTTCCTCGGACGCGCTGAACAAACCAGTCGGGGACTCGTACCAGGCATCATAACGGCACTAACACAGTTTCTCCACGCCAGAAAAAGCGAACGTCTTCGTAAGCAGAAAGCAGAAAGGAAATTGTTCCTTTTACGTCACATTGGATTTACGAAATTGAGAGTGCTTGTCTTAGCCGAACATGATCTGTTATCACCGCTATTATCGCGGAAATATTGGAGCTTTGGGATTGCCACCAGGCGACTCCGAGGTTTGAAAAAGGTCTATTAATAGACATAAAAATGTCGACGACTAAGCTTCGCTTCTTAGATTATACTTGAAACATTTCGTACTTTTAAATGAACAGATATATATGCCGAAACTATATATTACATCTTACTTTAATATAATGTTTTAAACCATAGCATGAGTTCTTCAGAAGAAAAAAAATTAAAATGTGTTTTGTTAGACAATTGTTAAAGTTTTCACTTTATTTTCTTCTTGTATTCAAAGGCCTTTTTTCACCAAGATAAACCTTATTTGATTTTAATAATGTTGTGCTTATTAAACATGTATTTGTTTAATTTTTTATTTGCTATAAATTTATACAGAAGATAAATTACAGAAGTTATTATCCTCCACATTTGGTAAATTATCGCCAAAGGAGCCAGGTTCTGGATCTTTTTAAAACTTAATACAAAAAACAAACACTTGTATGAAATTTTGTCGTTTTTGAAGTAGTTTAAAAGTCCAGGTAAAAAGTTTTATGCTGCGCGTAAGTTATTTGAGCCCTGGAGATTCTCCCAAATACGTAACCTGTGATCATCGGCCAAATCCTCAAATTCGCCTTTTGTCCTTAAGAAGTAAAAATGTTTGAAAACTAAACATATATGACGCAAAAAAGGTTTTTGAGATTCGTCCTAGCCTCTAGGGAAGAGTTTACCCAGCATATATATATATTTGAAAACATTTTTGAGGCTAACACTTTTTCCAGCTCGATTTCAAATGGAATCGCCCACACCAGACTTTCAATTCGGCTTCCGCAAAAATAAGTTCCCGGAACTTGCGTTGCATTACCAAAAGGTGGTAATCGTTAGGGCATTCGAGCAAAAAAAAAGTATGTCCTTGGTTTCATCGTGGACTTATCTAAGGCTTTTGACCACGGAGAATTTGGTCCACGGAGAACCGGAGAATTCGGAGAAATACGGAGTCAGATGGGAAGCACTTTACTTGATTAACTCCAACCACTTTGGCAGAAAACAGAGTGCCCTGCGTAATTATTTTTATCATAAAAAATGCGCATTCTAATAGGAGTTTTACAATGAAGCATTCAAGGGCTTCTATTTTTAACACTTACATAGACTACTTCTTTCTTGCCTTGGACAACCTGACTTCATTGAAAATGTTGATCCGACAAGCTTTTTTAGGGTGACAAGTAGGCAAATTCGGCTGAAGCCGAATTTTCTGATTTGATAAGCTGACTAAGGTAGTCAGCTTTTAAACACAACAAGCTCAACTTGAGCTTAAAAGAAAAAATAGAATGATAATACTTATTTGTGCATAAACGTAAACAATTCGACCTCAAAATAAACCATTAAAAATTCCTACTAGATTCTACCTGAATAAAAATCAAATTGAAATAGTTTGTCTGATAAAGACACTTCGTGTTTTGTTTTAAGTATTTGACGAGGGAATATGCTTTAAATCACATCCAAACCATATTTAACTGAGCGTGTGGTTCGTTGAAGAAGGGTACGTACCCGTACGAAAATGTCAGATATGGCCCCAATATTTTTATATATGGCCATATATGATTATATGAGGAGTCAGGTATGGCCACATAGCGCAATATATGAGAGAAGATACGGCCAGATATCGCCGTATAAGTTTGCAAATACTGCTATATGTGGCCCTTTAAGTGCGTAGATACGGCCGTATATAGCCATATACGCGTGCCAATATAGCCCCTCATAATTATATATGGCCCGTTTCGGTCGTGCAAACAAAAAGTCATATGTACTCGCTAAGACACTAGTTGATTGATCTATAATGCTTGAGTCTCATGTAATTCATTAAATATTGTTAACATCGTAAAGTGAAGTTATTCCAGATATTTTGACAAATTAATCAATTGCGCATTTTGAGGATTGAAGGACAAATTAAATTTGGTTGTATGTTTAACGAGTGACAATATGACGAAGTGCATAAGATCGGAAAGCAAGTTAATCAAGTAATGGATTTTAGATTGCAGCTCTTAGGCGCCCGTTTCCGCGTTAAGCGGTGTGGCATCGCCGTCGGAATTGGTGTAACCGCCCCGCTAAATTTAACGGGAAATGTAATTGGTGCTTATGTCACGTAACGTCACTTTTCCCGCTAAATCTAGCAGTGAAACTAATTTTGTTCATGTTTTCCCGCTAAATTTATCGGGGAAACACGAACCGTTAGCTTACTGAAGATGCAAGACACTACTTCGTCGTCCCGAATATTTTTCCTTCGAACGGCTGCAAAGCCACTGCGACCGGAATACGTACCCTACGCAGCATCTAACAAAAGCCGTTGGCGCAGCATCGCAAACTTTCGTTTGCGAGCGTCGGCGATTCATCGTGTGTTGAAAGTCCGAAGATGTGCTGTCTGTGGTGTCTTTTATGTGTAACTCTTTAACAGTGTACACATAATTTTAAATTTATTGGTAAATATATATATTTATCTATTTATCTGTGGACATCGCGCGCAAAAAAACAGTCGTGCCTATTTTTTCATTTAAAATTATAATGTGGGTCATACGGCGTAGAACTTAGTATCTTCCATCTTGCAACGTTTTGGGTCACTTTCGGGCTGGAGAGCTTCTTTGGAAGTTCGAAAGCTGGACTTCATAAAGCTGTCCTGTTCACTCGGTATTGACAGCAAGGTAGACGCTATGCATGTTTTAGGCCAATCGTGTCTCCGGTTAAAGTCACGTGACTACAGTATAGAAGCTGTTGATAAGGCAGATCACGGCACCTGCCTCAAGCCCAAGGCCAAACATAGCATTCACTGCACTATCAACCTTGGGTACAAGTGACAAAAACGCTCGTTGTGGTCATTGATGCCCCAGAAGATAAGTCTTTTTCGTGTGCACTTCCGTTTTGGCCTTTCCTTCTCTCCTTTTCTTTCTCTCCCTAAGCTGATAGCGTGGTGGAAGGTGTTTACTTACTGAACCAATCAGCCGTTTACTCTTTATCGAACTCCGCTCTCTGTGCGCAGGAAATGGCAAAAGCGTGATCGCGTAGTGTGACGGATGACGCATTAGCCGTTGGCGATCTCGGAATGCCTGCTTGCGGATGCGGACCTATTTTGGCGCATGGCGCGCCCTGGGTGGCTGCTGTGGTTGTGCTTGTGTTGTAAATGGTATCTCGGTCAAAAAGTCCTACCCGTATATCGGCAACGAGCGATTTCTTCAAAGAAGCCCACGAACTTTTTTTGATGCGTTTAGTGTTTGGTTCTACAAATGAGAGCTTGTGCTACATCGTGTTGAATCTTCACGGACACCTTCCTTCTCGTTTTTGTGTTTGAGTAGATCTGCCGTGCCCGTGTCGACATATATATTGGATTTCACCTTGTAAGTCCGGTATCGGTAACGTAAGTGCGCTGCAACCTACTTCGCGACAAGTGATCGTTTTTCTACAGGTACTCTTCTAGATTACCTCTAGAATTAAGCCGTGTGTATCTCCTGGCAGCCGGGAGAATAATTGCTCCGAAATTCTACGAGCAGTCACCTGCCATTGGCCGTCTGAAACCATGTCACAACTGCAGATAGAATACTGCATTTTTTATTCTCCCCGCGTTTCGTGATAAAACGTTCCACGGCCACCTTTTCGTGGATACACATTTCATGGACACACGTCTCGTCAACATTAATGTTTAATCGATATTCGTTACGCGAATGTCGATAATCCTGCTTCCCTTGGGAACCAAGTTGAGCGAAATCAGGAGTGGCGTAAAACGCAGCTCATGTAAAAATTAATAAAAGTTAGTACACGCTCAACATCCAATTGGTATTTGTCTTATACTGACGAGAAGTCACTTTTGGTAGATTTTTGTTGAAAATAACAATATATATAAAGGTTCTCTTATTGATTGGGACATACCAGGTGTTATATAGGAGGCAGATATACCTCTATTTAGCAGACCCAGATATGAATATATAAAAAATTGGGCATATCTGGGCAGATATGCCTTATATAAACTGATATGCTTTATATGGCGAGATATCCCCAATTTTTATATAACCATAAATGTTCTCTATATAAGTCCAGATATATCATTTTTGTAAGAGAATTAAGAATATACAAAAAATTGCCTTATATGATTCGGCCATATCAGGCCTTATATGGGAGGCTGATATACCTCTATTTGGCAGACCCAGATATGAATATATAAAAAATTGGGCATATCTGCCCAGATATGCGCAATTTTTATATAACCATATATGTTTTTAAAAAAATCCAGATATACAGTTTTTGTGAGGGTAGACATATTTTACCTACAAACATTAAAAATATTGTACAAAACCTTTTTATTACCCCACTTAGACTATCGTTTTTCAGAATGAGGTTAAAAAAACCTGCATAACCTTCATGCCCTTATGCGCGCTCAAAAGAGGGTCACACGTACAATCGCAAATGTCCTATGGTACACCCGCGCCCATAATTGTACTTATTTCATAGACACTAAGATAATAAAATGAATGTTCTTGACAAAATACTAACGTTTACCGCTATAAAAATAATCAAATATATTTAATAATGTAAATGTAATGGAGCTAACAAAACTGAGAAGAGACTCTCCAGAGTACAACACACAGCACACACAAAGGCGGAACGCGCCATTTTCTAAATAATTTTATGGTAAGCAATTCAATACGTGTGACCTCCCAGTTTTACTACATGAATTACTAGGACATAACATTACACCATAATTAATTTTCAATAAATCACTTGTAGTCGCATTGCTGTCAACATTTTAATGAACCATTATCTCAGTACTTGTGCTTTATTGCTACCTATCACATTATTCTTTTTTTAAAGTATAATCAAATGCACCACGTAAACTCTTCCATGCCTTCACTTTTCTCTCTTTGTTTTCGTTTTTGTTATTAATATGTTTATGTATACTGTAAACGAATTCAATTTCGCGAGGACCTAAATTTCGCGAATTTCGCGAATCATCTACAATTCGCGAAAAATAGGTGCCGCGAACAATTCCGGTAAAATGTAAACACATTAGAATTTATATTGAGATCCAACCGCGTTGCGAAAATTGGAACCCGCGAATTATTCCGAAACTTCAACTTGGACCTAAATCGCGAAATATTGAGCCCGCGAAAGGTAAGTCGTTTACAGTATTCTGAGTCTTGCTGTGATTTCACTTTTAGACTGCTTCTAGATCTGTTCCAAATGATCGGGTTTCCATGATTTTTTTGTGTTTTTATACTTTCAATATTGGATCATACTGTATTTCCTGGAATGTATTTTTGTGAAATAATGTTAATTGTTGTAATCGGTTGCTTTTGTGGTATGTTTATGCAGTAAATCGTCGCGTTGGCCCATCATGCCAACTGTACAGGGGCAGAGCTTTGTCAACTTACTACAGTGGCTTTTTGTTTGGCCTAGTACTTCACTCGAAAAAATTAAGTTTCAATAGAAATTCTAGCGATACAGCATTTTAGTACAAATATGGAGGCGATGTACACAATTAAAAAGCTATTATTAGTGGAAACTGAAAAAAAATAAAAAATAGGTGCGAGCTGTTAAGTTTTTTTCTAACTCTGAAGTAATATAATATCGGTACCCAAAGAGTTACGTCATGTTTTCAAAGGACATAATTTCAGGAGTACTAAGAAGATTTTAACATAATATAGGAACGACTAACAATCTGAAGGACAGAATTGGTTTAAGAAACGCTTGAAGACTTTGCATTACTATTCGCAAAATTATCCTAATCTCGCTATTTGTTTATTTAATTTTGCCTGGCGAGTGTTCAGTGTGCCCGGTTTTTATTTGGATATAAGACACATAAGACACATAAGTGAAGAGGCGATACATAAATTCTGTGTTTACTGCATGTGTATCGATATCGGCGGACATATTTTCCGAGAGGATGATTGTCACGACAAGTAAGCTAACTAACTAAATTTTTTCACAAACTTTTTATTTATTTTCTCGATGGGTTCAGGTTGCAATCCTAGTATCAACAGGAATTACTATTACAGGCTGTACTAATTTAAAGACTATGAGAAAAGTCAACGTGTTTAAATATACAAATTCGTAAGTTTTGGCGCTTGTATCGCTAGAACAGGAATGTGAACACGGAAAGACCTCCGGAAGTCGTGTCTTTATTGACGCTTTGGAGATTGACGTGGTGGTTTCAGTCACGTCGTCACCATTTCGGCAGCGCGTCATTTAGCGAATGAGCCGACAGCACACTACCGAGCTGGTGACGAGCCACCGGAAAAGAGCACGACACTTTTTTTTACGCATGATTTAAAAAGATTCGCGTCGTATGTTTGCGTCGTCTCTAAATCAGTCGGCGAAAACGCGAAAAGTGATAGATGAGTATTTAAACGACCGGTGCATTTTTTTTTATTTCACTAGTTTACTTGATGTGAAGGTTATCATGCCACCGAATGCCCTCCAAGCCTGATACACATGCAGGAAAGACGGTATCTATGTACCGCGCCACCTCCTTTTATTGGGAAAACATCGACGGATCCCTGGAGAGGAGCGGGCGGCGTCTCGAATCGCGAAATAAATTCCCAGGAGACGGCGAAGTCTGTAACCGCTGACACCACTAGTAACGTGGAAAAGTCCCAGCGAAACGGCTCCCTATAGATGGCCGTTGGCTGGGAGGACGCGCATAATTCCATCAACGCCACTCCACAGAGAAGCCCTCTTCCTGGCGCTCCGACCCGCATGTCAGGAAGGAGCGCGCTCGGCCGTCGCTCTCGTGTCAGTCCTCGCCGTGAAAGGGGGGATGTTGTGTGTGAGTGTGTGTGTGTGGGGGGGGGGGGGGGTTGCAGTTGCTGCGGTTGCTTCTGCTCTTCTCAGCGCAGCCCCTCCCTTCCTCGCCGGGAAGCAACCGCAACCTCCCCCCCCCCCCCCCATTGTAGTGCATACATTATAAATTATAATAAACTCAGCTCAAAGTTTGTAACTGCCGGCGGCGTTTCGGTCCATTTTTTTAATGATTGGTTGTAATATCAAATAAGTTGAGTAAGGAATTTCTCGCCCGCACCAATTAAATACAAACAAATGTTTTTTTTTCTTTGGGCTTTTGTGTTCTTTGTGGTCGGCAGTCGTTCACCGCGATAAACTTAACCTTAAAGCTAAGGTCGAAGCTGTCATTTTAATTTTATCGAGATTGACTTCGGTTGGCACCTGGTTCTTAAAGTATGGCGTGTGTTATAAACTACGCTAAAATGCGAGACGTCTTGTCTCTTTGCAGTGCTAATATATGTTATTTGACGCAACGTGTTATAATCTGCCTTACCATTTTTTTGTTTGTTTCAGATTGATCGAAAGGTTCCTACTGGATGCCTAGTATCCTTGCTCCCGTCTTGCATGGATGGGCTACTCCGACTAAACGGTATCCCGTTTTCTGTGCTCACAAGGCAGCCGCCATAGGGTTGCATGTTCAGATAGAACTGAACAGGCACCCCTATGAACAGATGTGACTGCATGCAGCTGAGGTGGTTAGGAAACCAGCTCACCTGCATAATGATTAAGATTAAGATGCAATTAATGCAAAGGTGCAAGCGAGCTGGACGAGAATGGCAATAATCCCTGGAGAAGGGGAAGAAAGGGGACAATGGACAAACACAAATCTCCAAACACAGCTATACGTGACTGGTGCGCGACCGGGACCTCTCCGCTGGAAATGGAGAGGTCCCGGGTTCGATACCCCGACCAGGCGGATTTTTTAGGTCGCGCGCTAGTCACCGATAGCTGTGTATGCAGATTTGTGTTTGTCCTTTGTTCCTTTGGTTCCCCTTCTCCAGGGATTATTATTGCCACTCTTGTCACCTGCATATGTTGTGCAATATGTTATTTATGTTGTTTAATTACTTGGGAGAACCAATACCATCTCCGAAAACTTTATATAACTCCCTTTTCTCAGTTTATCTAGAGAGGTGCTTCATCATTGTCCTGCTACAAATGTTCATGCTCTCATAAAGAGGCAGTGCAATGATATTCTGTAATAATTTTGCACCACCTCTCATTACGCTTGATGATGTTTTAGCCGCCATTATGAAGCTTCCTCCCAAGAAGTCTTGTGGTCACGATGGTATCCCCTCGTTCATTGTAAAAGGCTGTGCGGATGTTTTCAGCTCCTTTGCTCGTTCACATATTTACATTGTCTTTTAAACATTCTGTGTTTCCGAGCGCTTGGAAGAAAGGCGTTTTGATTCCATTACTGAAGTCAGGAAACCCTACCTCTGTGGCTAACTACAGACCAATCTCTTTGTTACCGGCATTCTCTAAAGTTTTTGAAAAAGTTGTTCACATGCATCTGTCTAGCATCTTCAAACGAGTCATAGTTGAGAATCAGCATGGCTTTATGAGCGGCCGTTCCGTTGCAACTAACCTTGTCACTTTCCTGAGTGACGTGGCGCCAAGCATTTCCTGTCGAGAACAAACTGATACAGTCTATTTCGATTGCAGTAAGGCCTTTGATCGTGTTAGTCACGAAATCTTACTTCGTAAATTATCTTTTCATGGTTTAAGTGTCTGTTACTGTTCGTGGTTTTCTAGCTATCTTCGAGATAGACTAAACTGCGTTTCCCACGGGGAGCCAAGTCGCACTTTTTTTTTTTTCGGTTCCCTCCGGAGTGCCGCAGGGTTCAAATCTAGGTCCTTTGCTTTTTAATGTGTTTGTTAATGACATTCATGAGGTGATACAGCACTCCACCCTGTCCCAGTTCGCCGACGATATGAAGCTATATCGCCAAGTTCAATGTTTTCATGACTGCGCCTTGCTGCAAATCGACATCGATGCTATATGTACATGGTGTGTAGATAATCAGATTGACCTAAATCTTCGTAAAACGCAGGTCATTTCGTTCACACGCAAAACCATTCCTGTTCTTTTTGATTACTGTCTAAACAACGCTCTTATTAAACGTGTGTCGGTTGTGCGGGATCTTGGCGTTATGCTAGACGAAAAGCTGAACTTCAACAGCCATGTTGGAATGATCCTGTCAGCCTCTTTTAGGGTGTTGGGCATTGTTACTCGCCTTAGTTCTGTGTTTCGCGATCCTTTATGTTTCTTTGTATTGTACAGAAGCCTTATTTTGCCCAAATTAGACTTTGCTTCAGTTGTCTGGAACAACCTTAGTGCCACTGCTGCAGCGACGTTAGAGCGTGTCCAAAAACGATTTGCACGAACGTTTCACGCAAGACAAGACCTGTCCGAGCCCTACTCATATGTGAATGTGCTCAATCGTTTAGGATTGGTGGAGTTAAAAACAAGACGCGGCAGATGTGATCTCATATTTTTGTTCAAGTGTTTGCATGGGTATTATGACTGTCCTTTCATTGTGTCCTGCATCAATCTAAATGTGCCTGTTAGACATTTTCGCAACAACCGCACGTTTGCCGTTAATCCCATGCATTGTTTCTCTCCTGTAGTTCGCATACAGAACTATTTTAATCATCTTGATACGCGCCTTGTTGACTTTTTTAATGACGACATCATATCATTCAAGATAAGCGTTGACAATCTCATATAGTGCGTTGTCGTCGGGTTGTGTTCTGGATTTGTTTTGTCGCTTTCACCTTTTTAATGTGACTTGGTGCTCTACCCCTCCTAGGCTTCTGGCCGTTGGTAGGCACTGAAAATAAATAAATAAATACTCAGTTTGAATGTGTTTTACTTTACACGAACTTACTGGCACCACAGGGAGCCCAGTATACTCGCATGCTAGGCCATGAACCAAGAAAACTCTTTGTTGCGGTGTAATAGAAAAAAAAGTTAATTAAATTTTTTTTGTGCAAAGTTTGATGACGTAGTTTGGGGGTCGCATTGTTGGCATTGTTCCCCAGTGACGATATCTGTATGCAGCTTATATGTTGGACCGGAGCATTGCGTCAGCAGTCGATTTGGGCCATGCTGCAAGATAATACTCTTCAGGTGAGGACAGCGCGCTCCTCGCGACGTGCCGATAAAGTTCGTTTTTCACTCTCTCTCACTATGGTTTCAAGCAGCGCCGGCAGATGACTCGTCACCCGTGGGCACGTAAAGCTTTATGGGCACGGTGTAAGACGCAGGAGGCAGGCAGCAGTGCACAAGACGGCTCGTGCCGCCTCATGCTCCACACGCGTAGAGCCCCAGCGAGGTTGTCGCACATGCAGAAAGACCATGGTGTACCGGGGTGTCATGCAACGAGATAATTTTTTTTGCTCTCACACAGTTTCGCCGTTTGGCGGCCGGCGACACTGTCAGCCGCGGGCACGGTGGCCGAGGAATAATGCAGCCTTTCGGATGCCCGTCGAACGAACACTATCTGATTCCTCGCGCCGCGCATTCAGCCCCGCCGTGTCCTCACGTAAAAAGTGTATCTTACACCGTGATTCGGGCTCGCGATAATCAATACCTTTAAAAGCATTCGGGTAGTGGCTCGTGCCCAATCGCTTCAATGACGATGATATTCGAACTTTAAAAAGGACGGGAACTCAGCGCGTGCTCCGTGCTTTGCCGACCCCGGCGCTTGGCTGGGACAATTATTGGTGGCATAAAATCGACTCCACATCACGTGGCCCCTTGCTTTGGGTGCGAATTGAGAAAAATAACTTTGCTCGTTTTTTTTTTACTTTTTTATTGCAATTACAATTACGCGAAGAGAAAAGTTAACGCGCAATTCGTAAGTGATAAACCTCAAGAATATTGTAAACTAGTATGTACGTAATACACACAAACACACACAAAAAAAGAAAAGAGTGGCATCGTTTTATGAACGAGGGGCAAAGGAATGTACTTAATATTTGCCAATTGCAACATGCAAAACTATTGAACATAGATACCACGCGGCTAAACTAATAAGTCATCAATGAACGGTGCTTCGAGTATATCACCGTATTTCCGATCTTTAAACATTACTACAATACCTGCGAAGATGATAAAAGCAGATAGGTTTTTCTGTTGTCCTCCCTCTCCGCGAGGCTTCTCGGCCCCGATAACCGAAGGGCATCCATCATCGGGAGTGGGAGTTCTTCACAGAGTAAAACTGTAAGGCAAATCCCAGATCCCTAACCGACCTTTTTTCGAGCTCGTCACAAACACACACCCTTCGGCCAGTATATGTCCAAACACGGTGGCGCCTTTTTTCTGCCTCGAAACGTTCCACTGATTTAAATAGTAGAGAGAGAGAAAGAGAAAGTGGGGGAGGCGTAGGCGTACGGGCGCCAGCGTTTTACGCATGCACGGACGCCTCGGGGATCTGTTTATCGCACTATCGAAACCGGCCGTCTCTGCGTATGCTTCTACGCGATTATTATCAGGGGCCTGAGCTTTCAGTGCTCAGGCAGTGTTGTTTCGCCGCCAAAAAGCTTTTGTTTATTACCGCCAATATCGCCAAGCCATTGTGTCTCCGCCATCTTGGGTGGTCATGATTGTACGTCTCGTTAACGTTATACATTCGCGCACTTTACTACACCTCGTAACGCAGAGTTCACCGCTCAGATGTCAGGAGCCGCCTTATCTCAAACAATGAGCGCGAAAGGTCACGGTCGTCCGCTGCTTCGAAAGGAGCGAAACGGGAAAAATAAGCCAATAAGTACCTTGGATTTGCCCCGAGGTTTTACTCCGTGAGGAACTCCCAATACGCGTCGGGGCATCCGAAAGAGACGCCCGCTCGTTCTCGGCCTGACAGTGAGTACGCATGTGCTTTTGACTTGACTCCGTGCTGCAGCAAGCCTCGACACGGGTCCACGTTTGCCCTCAACATCTTCAGGCACCAGACCAAAAGGGACGGGGAACAAGTCGTTGTTGGTGAGTACTGCATTCATCGTATCATTTTCCTATGGCTAAGTGAGACGCTAAAAGGCTGGTGCACATATTTGCGCATGAGTGAGGTCGACTACGGGGTGAGGTCGCTTACGGCGAGAGAACATTAGAGAATACACTTGCCTTTGCCTCCACCGCACTCGTCGAACTCGTTAGAACGCGTTAGAACGCGGCTGTCGCATTCAAAAGCGACCGACGAGTGCAGTACAGACGAAGGCAGCTAACTTTGCGTCTACCCACTAATCATTCCAACCAGAGCTCGGCGTTCTGACGTCTCCGCGCGCTTTCGTCTCCTACTCTGCCTCTGTTTCTTCCCTCATAATACAGGCAGAACCATAGCGTCCTCTATACTCCCAAAGCCTTCCATTTCAACGGCGGAGCCATAGAGTGCCCGGTCGCTGATTTGGAGCATGAGGATCTGGTAGCACAGAGGCACCGAAAAGCCGTTTCTCGGAGAACCTGGACGTCAGCACACAGCTTTTGCAGCGGCGAAGACCCGAAACACACTTGTGCGCTCGGGAGAAGTGTGCTTCGGCATCTCGCTGTAGCGGGGCGCCAGTCACGTGGCTCTCCTCTCATCTGTTGTCTGCAGCTCCAGCTTTTTGCATTTTGGCGGCCGCTTCTCGTGGCGATCTCCCAAGCTTTGTCAGTAGATATAGGAGGCTGTGACTGAACACTTTCCCGACGCATGGAAAGAAGCTGCGGAACCGGTGGGACGTTGAATGCACCATGCCTACGGCGGATAGTGATTATATTGTGGTCTTTATGCTAAACATAAAGTTTGCACAAATGCTTGCGGTAAAATAGGGCGTCGTTCGATAACGGCCCTTGTCCGTTGGTCGCGGAGGCGTTGCCGCTGGTGGCGCTAGGAACGCTACTTGCCCGTCACCTGCTGGCGTGCAGCGACAGAGAACAACCTTGTTGGAAAGACACACTTCTGTGGAGTTTGCCAACTGCTAGGTCTGAGAACGTTGACCCAGTCAGCAGAGACGGAACCTTCAAACCGCCACGTTAGAATATAATGACAAAATATAATGTATGAAATGCATGATTGGGAATGGGTGAGTAATTGGTGTGTCATGCTATGTATATTTTCCTGCCAAATTCTAGTGGGGAAACTGAATGGGTGTATAGGCACCAAGACGTGAGTTCTTGGGACGTCACTTTCCCCGCTAAATTCAGCGGGGGGACTGAATTGATGTCTAGGTCACAAGACATGAATTTTCGAGCAAATTTAGCGGGTACCTCTATCGGTGTGTAGGTCACGGGAAGTCAATTTCTCGCTAAATCAAGGAGGGGGGGGGGGGCGGAGGGGGACTGGGTTGTTGTTTTGGCCACGAGACATGAAGTTTAGCGCTAAATATAGTTTGGAAACTGATTTGACGTATCGGTCACGTGCCGTCAATTTCCCCAAGGTGTATAGCAACCTTGGTAGACGTGGCTCAGTTTCACAGTTCCCTGAACAGGGACGGAAGTGGCGCAAGTGGCGGTCGCAAGAACTCACGGCACTGCAGTCGACTCTTGCGCCTTCCGTCCCGCGCGTCGACTGCTGCAGCATAGAGTGACGGCGTTTGATTTAATTATGATTTAATTATAATTTAATTTTCAGGCCCGCTGTTCCGTTCTGCAGCAAAATGCTGCGTGATCACTTTATTCACGCCTGTTTGATACAACTGTAAGCGATGAATTTTCATACGCATGATTACAAAGCTCAATAGTTCGTTGATTAATTGACGAGTTCCGAGTCTTCACTCGTTCGTGCTGTATTTTAATAGTCTCCTGGTCTATCGTTGTGTCCGTTTTTATGTGTTTCAAGGCGTATTTGTTCAGAGAAGGATGACTCGCAGGTGCTCACGCGTAGGGTTACATTTTCACCTTTTTGCCAGCCACGCATACCTCCAGTGTCTCCACTTCTCGTGCGAATAAAATTTAACGCGATCAATGTGCGGCCAATTTTTGCAGAAACTGCTACAAGCTTTCCAAAAGGGCTTTTAGCATCTCAATTTTATGCCTTCTGTCGAAAGAGCCCAAGCAGTGGTGCGCAGCGCCTGCATAACGCGCCATGTCATGTAGTAAATTAAAATTTAATTGGTAGCTTGGATTTATCTATCCTATAGGAAACCAGTTTCTTACCTTAGAGGCAACATTTGATTATTAAAATAGTGCTTAGCTTAGGTTTCACGCTGCACACAAATAGGGCAGTCAATAAACAAACAAAGCACAAGCTTTTATTTTATTGACAAAAATTAGCCTAATACATTTCTCTAACAATTACAATATTGAAACAAGTCTAATGCAGTCTCCAACCTGCATGGCAGGAGGAACTGTGCGCAAATATTAAAGCAACTTTGCCCTGTTTCATGATTTTTTTGTGCAAAAGAAGTGTATGCTCATAAGAATGTAGAACTTTAGTACCCTGGCTGTCACTTCCTGTGTTGTTCGTGCTTCCGCCTTCACAAAGTTGTAGTTCATCCACTTGCCTCAACACACTTTCGTCGTAAGCAGTATTTTTGATGTCGTGTGACAGCAGCCTGTGACGCTTGCCGTAGCCTTTCACTACACAGTCCAAGGGCTCGCCAAAAACTACAATCTTCTGTACAAGTAGGTCACCTTGCACGAGGCAACGCGTGTAGAATATTTTACAACTCTTGCCTGCCGCTTTATCATCCAAGCGTTCAAGGATCCACTGCTCTTACGGTAAAGTGGCAGTTGATAAATGATCCACTGTAAGAGTATCATCGGGACTCGAGCTTGCAATCGCGCCTTTTTTGTTAAACGCATCCGAGGAATTCTCCACCGACGAACCCATCCCCAAGTTCATCCATAGTTTAGAGTGTTTCCCGGGCGATTTTCTTTCTGCCGAGCATTTGGGCTTCGAGGTGTGCGCCGGCAGCGTGAGAAACAAGCGCGGGATCGCACCCGGTGCTAGCTGCCACTTCCCCCGAGGCACAAGCACCTCGTTACCGCCAACAACGTGACGGTAGTGCTTGATGACATCCTCATCTTCCAACTGCATGTCACAAAACTTTACTTTTTGCAGTAAGTTTCCTGTCTGCTATGTACAGAACTTGTTCCCACCTTTTGAATTCAATAACCCTTTCACGGCATCCCACAAAAAAAAAAAAATGGCGTGAATTGATGCATTGCTGCAGAAACCACTCTTGCACCCCGGCCCAAAACAGGTCGGCATGGCGTCCCATCGGAGTTGAAACTAAGCTACAAAGGACCCATAATTCAGAAAGCTTGCAAGACGAAACGGCGGAGACAGCGGAAAACAAGAAAACGAAGCGCAACGAGGAGAGCGAAGCGGGCGCCCAACGCATACTAAGCTGAGCGGCTCGAGGAACCGCAACCAACACTAGACTGCAGCGACACTAGTTCCCGCGACCACAGCGGATATAGGTCAGGTGACGTCAAGTGACGTCACATCGACGTCCCTTTGCTTGCTAAATTTAGCGGAAAATGCACAGACGGATGGACAAAACTTACTCATGGAATTGGGGGACAAGCGTTAGAAATCATTTCATGCATTATTAAGTGAGAAAACAAGGTCGTCATTCCCGCGTGCTGAGGTATTTAATATTTGTTCCACTACCGGACAGCTTAATAAACGAAGGGCACGGCGAGTCCCGGGAATCTTATTATCGCTCGTCAGCCAATGGGATAGCAGCATTGGCCGATGAGAACGTCGAACAACTGATCACGATGCAGGAAGGGTGAAGCTAACATGCCACACCTTACACCTCTTTACAGAGACTATGGGAAGTTGTGTTGTATGCCGCGGAAACATCCGGCAACTTCAAGTTCTAGTTTGTGCATTTGCTATTCGGCTAATGTTTGGTGCGTATATATAGAAAAGCACCTCTTTTTCTAGAATTTGTGCTCGGGGAACATTTTCAGATTTCACTGACGACAACCTTGAACTGGCGTCATATATTTTACATCAGTTGCATTTAAACATGGATGACATCGCTAATAGGTTCGTTAAATCGCATTCGCTGCAAAATCAGCTTATTACTTGAAAAAAGAAAACGAACACGGAACAGTTTCAATCTATGGTCCACTGTTTGTTTTCCAATGCATTAGAAACCTATCCCCATTCATCGTGGCGCTTATGGGGTGGATGCCCTCGGGGATGGATGTGCGTGATGTCAGTGATGGACGAAACCAGGGGGACTCCCTATCCGATTCCAAAATTTACGCAAACGGCGGTGAGCCGAGAGGGATGTCAATGTTATCAGACGCATTTTGCAGTCGCACTTTTGGCGACAATAGGAAGTTTTCGTAAGTAATTTCCGCCGTCCCGCAATGTTCTCCGCAACCCTCCACAAGATCCGGGATTCTGCAGTCAAGGCTAGCGCCGCGTTTGTGCAGTAGTGGCGTCTTCCTTCCGAAGTGCGTAGCGGAGCTGGGACAACGGTATACGAAAATTCTCTCATGTTCGGAGAGCGCTAACTAAAGTAACAAAATGGAGGCAATTTTGGCAGCAGCGTTGTTAGATATAGAAAACAACAACCTCTTCTCGGAAAAGAAGAAAAAAAAAAGAGAAAGAAATACGTTTACAATTTTCTTTAATGCGGAACTAGAGCGCAACTCTTGAGGAAGAGGAGGAGGGTACGGAGGGGAGGGTATGTCCCTTTTCCCCTTCCGTACCCTACCCTCCTCCTCTCCTGCCCCCTTCCCATTTAGCGGAAAATTTTCGCGAAATTTCCCGCTAAATTTAGCAAAAATCTCTCCGCTAAATTTAGTGGGGAAACTGAATCGGTGTTGAGATAACGTGACGTCAATTTCCTTGCTAAATTTTGCGGAGAAAATTTTAAGCTAAGTTTAGCGGAAAATATGTTCCCCTAAATTTCACCTGACGTCACATTCATTTATGTGAAATCACACGTGACATCACGTTAGACGTCACGAGAGTAAAATTTTCCCGCTACATTTTGCGGGAAATTTTTCCGCTAAATTTAGCTCAAATCTTTCACCGCTAAATTTAGCGGCAAAATTTCCTCGCTAAATTTAGCAGAAAAAAGGTTTCATCTATGTTTAGCGAAAAAAATCTCTCGTCAAACTTGGCGAGAAAATATCACCCTCGTGACGTGGCACGTCACGTCACATGTGACGTCATTTTGGGAAAAGTCCCATAATGCAACTCCCGGTTACGCCGACGGCGATGGCGACGGCGGCTCCGCTCAACCCGGAAACGGGCTCATATGAGCTGCGCTCTAAAAATATAGATGCTGGGTGAAATGTGGAATACAACACAAATAACGTGCAATCCAAAGAAAAAAATAAAAGTATAAGCACCTGCTTCAGGACGACATCGTTGAATACCAATGTCTCCTTCTTTGAAAACGTAAAATAAATGTTCAACGATCCGAGGACCTGCCCGAGCCACAAGGGGGATCCCGAAGCCACCACTTCCATCTCGCGTAGCACGGTCGGTAAAGTTGCCAGACACGCAAACAAAATACCGCCAATTGCAAAGAGATACACTCGCCAAGGCGAGTGTATTGTTTATTCAGCCCGAGAAAAAGGCTCTTCCGTCCCCCTGGGCAATGTCTCCATGAGCGCGTGCCTCCGCGAAAAAGGCGTGACAACCATGTAATGCGCATCTCGGGGAGAAAGAGCAGAAAGAAAAGAGGGATTTCTTTGCCGTACGAATACCCTTTCAATGACAATAAAACATTTGGTGTTGCACGGGCCCCTAAAATAGATACTTTTCCGGTGGAAATGAAGTTAATAATTTCACCGAAAATGTAAATTGCCTAACTATAAGTAAAAAACAAACTGTTGGAGTTTTTTTTTTTATGTGGAGTTACATTGTTTATGTATTAGACGAAAGGTACGGTGTTGGCTTAGACATGATGACATTAGAGAGTTTTAGAATAGCGTAAAGACCCTTGCGTCAGCACTGCGTACAACGCACGCTAGCTGTCGACGTAACGTTACGGAGCGCGTTGAACGCGCACTTCTAGTATAGCGGAAGGCAAACGCATACGTAACAATACGTAAAGACTTGCAGCGCCATCTAGATGTGCTCCTACGAACTGCCTCAAACAATCCAAGGCGGGTATTCGGTAAAGACAATTTAAAACTCCGAATCTCTTCGCTTTGCTTCGAAGTGCGTGAATCTCTCTCCAGTTGCCTGTAGTAAACGTGTTTTGTCTTTTTTCTTAGGGCTGTGCGACCAGTAGTTTGATCTATGGTTCGCTCCAGTGTGTTATGGGATCCCTGCTATCTTATGTTGGCCTCGTCATTTGCTTGGAAGTAGGCAAGCAATACGTCGCACCGCTCGCCTACCGACCTCAGAAGAAACACCTTTTTGAGTTCGACGGCGTTGCCAACGTTCTTGGCTACCGACACCCATCTTTGTGGGCGCTCGAAATGGTTCGTCGCATTGATTCCTTTGAGGAGGTTGTGGGTCGCCTGTCAATACCGCCCGATCAGGCCGAGTTCCACTCGTTCCGAGGAAGTCACACGGCGAAGCGCTACCATTGGGAAAAGGTTTTATCTGTACTTAAGTTCAGAGTCCGATGAAGAGGAGGGCCAAGGCTGTCTAGTGGTCCGGGTCTTCAGCTGGAGGCCTTGCTCGGCACCGGCTCCTTCGTCTGTCTCCAGCTCCGAACTCCGCGTGTCCTCGCCCGCCACGAGCCTCGCCCTTTTTGCTCTTCTTCTTTCTCTTTCTTTTACAAGGTTGAGGTCATCTTCAATGGTGAAACGAACCCGTACAACGGGCGTAGCACTTCCACTATACTTCGTTTCAGCTTGGGTCCAGACGCAGCCGATGCTACAAGCGCGAGTGTGTGGTCCTGAACAGTGCTCGCACTGCGCGAGCGCGCGTGCTTGGCAGGGACGCTGAAAGCCCGCGGAGCTCGCGCTTGTAGCATCGGCTGCGTCTGGACCCAAGCTGAAACGAAGTATAGTTTGCCTCACCGCCGCCATTTTCCAAACTGGACTAGTCTCGCGCTTTCCCATGCGCGACGAGAGCAACGAGAATGGTACGCAGGGGACTGATACGCACGCATAGCTCGCCGCAGTATGTACGTATTGCTCATGCGCAGTATGGAGGACGCAGCGTTAACGCTAACGTAGAGGGCTTACCTTTGCTGCTATACGTATTACTAAAACTCTTTAATATTATCTGCGGACAGGCCTCAAGCATGTTCACGGCATGTTTGCTTCATATGTACATACGTGTTCTTAACATGTTTACATGCAGTTTTTATTCGTCCAATATGGTAAGACCGTCTTACAAGGAAGAAACGCACCCGACACAATGTCGGCAGACTGTCTTTGCATGATGTAAGCGCTGAGACGGCGGCTCAAAGGGGCGCTCTAATGATTTTTAGACTAGTTTAAAATTTGCACTGAGCTGGAATTGATCACACGTAAATGAAGAGAGGATAGAGGTTTCAGAGCGCAGCTATTAGGTGCCCGTTTCCGGCTTGAGCGGCATCGCCATCGGCGTCGCCGTCGACGTCAGCGTAACCAGGCGTTACATTATGGCACGTTTCCTCGCTAAAGTTAGCGGGAAAATTTTTCCGCTAAATGAAGCGGAATTAAATGGGAGGAGAGCAAGGGAGGAGGAGAGGAGGGCACGGAGGGGGAGGAGGGCATACCCTTCCCTCCGTACCCTCCCCTTCTCCTCCTCAAGAGCTGCGCTCTAATTCGGCATTACAGAGAATTGTAAACGTATTTCATTTTATTTCTCCGGAAATTCGCAATATTTCGGGAGTTTTAAGCTAATTAGAATTGCGACGAAGAGCAAAACATTTTCGTTCTGTGACATATTAGAGAAAATCCAACGATTGCAGAAGGTTGGAGCGAAGCAGCTGGACGAATTGGCTGTGGGTTAGGACCCTGGCTTCCGCGCCAAAAACAAATCTACGGATCGTCGCAAAAAACAACAACAACAACAAAAAAACAGGATTGTTTTAGATTCGGGCTCGGAACACGATCAGGCCGACTTCGTCCACCATATCGCGTTCTGCCATGACGTACCCTGCCGGGCTAAGAGCCCGACCAAACGTGTGGACTCCAACGCGGTGCAATGCATTTACAAACCTTATGAAAAACATATCTAGCGTAATTTAAAAATTATATCAACCGAACAAAACCTCCACCGAATTGATGTCCAGTATCCGGGAAACTATCTTGCGGCATTCCCGAACCAACAGTTTGCCAAATGTACACATAAACGCGAGCGAATGAGAATACACTGAAGACGCGCCAGCGTCGTTTGATAGTCTAGAGAAACCCCTCTAAATCTAGCTTGCTTTCCTTTAAAGGCATCTGTCGGTTCTAGCAAACGAATGCCAAGCTTTTTAAAGGACTGGGCTCTTGACCACTTTATTTGACAATTTAAGTGCTGAAGAAATTCGAGCCATTTTCACATATTTCGCTTCATTTCAGATTCCACATCACGCAATTTCATGGAAACGTTATGAAAAAAAATAACCCAGTTTTTATTTGAAGATGTAAATAAAATGTAAGAGATTTATGTACATCCTGGTACCACGTCATATACCTCGAAATGAGTCTTATTCGAGAAAACGGGTTTTGGAAGTAGGTATGGTTCGGCTGTTTCCAGAGCATTGCGATTCTTCGTATTAAACATATAGTGCACACGTCTCGAGGTGGAAACGTTTTGAGGTCAGCTAAGTTACAACTGGTGACGAAATATAAAATTTCTGGTTGCAGTTATGGTATTTTGGCCAATCACAAAGAGTGTCCCCATAAATAAAGTCCTATGGTCGGCTATGAAATTCTGTGATGTCGGCTTTAGCTATTTGGCCCAATTAGCTAAAGAATTTTCTATGGCTGTCTTTAGCATTTCCTTATAGTCGCCCTCATGGGCCTCTTTAGCTTTGTCTATTGCCCCCTATCGCTGTCCAGCCATAGCGCTCTTTAGCTTGTCTAATGGTTGGCTAAAGACTTATCTATGGCTACCCTATGGCTCTCTTTAGCCAGCAAACTCTGAAAAAAAATTTACTTCAAGTCTTGTGAGACGCTACATAATACGTGGTAGATAACACTAGCCTGGCGCCGCGGGAGTTAATAGCCCACGCGAGCACACGTCTCTTTTCCGAGGGGCGCTTGACTGGTGGCTTGCGATAGAACTAGAGATGACGTCAGGGGCGAGTCCATGCAGAGTGGACGGGGTAATCGTCTCAATTCAAAGGAATGTGTTGCTATCATCCGCCTGCGGGGTGCGTAGTTCGAATGAAAATGGGAGATGATTTCGCAGAGTCATCTCCCCATTTTCATTCGAGCTACGCTCGCACCCCCCCCCCAAATGCCCACCCCCCGCTGACGCGCGCTCGCGTGGAGCTATTAACTCCCGCGGCGACTGTAGCATGTCGAAACACACAGATACACAGAACACAGGCAGAACACTACCCCCACACAACAGCAACAACGCCACGACACTCGACCCCTCTCTTCGTATGCTACGTTCGCGCAAGCTGTATATACGGCAGTCTAATTTTTGGATCCGACTTTTTTCGGTGACCCATTATTTGTCGCAAAAACACGTAGAGGCGGAGCGAACATTACTCGTACTTAACACATTATTTGGATTGTCTCTTGCAATAGCCCCCATCTCTTAATTCAGCACAGCTGCAAAAAGCAAATGTAGATCATCAGGCTAATTAACTAGAATTTATTAATTATCTTTAATAAGTTTGATGAATCACATTGACAATGCAGTGATGACATGCAGTACACTGGTGTTGAAGATTGCAATAAAGCTATTGCTTGATTGAAGTGTTCGGCGCCAGTGTGATTTATTTTCACTTTTGGGGGTAATAATTAATTTTAATTGTTGCACAAGTATTTTAATGGATTTTTCAAACAAACAATATTACTGGTTTTCACGACTCGTTGCAACAGCAGATAACATATCTTGGGTCATGGTTTGTCACCGGCATTACAGAAATTTAGTATTGATATAATTTTCTAACCTGGAGTGTTTTTACTAAAACAGTAAGCGCCTGTAGTGATTTTCATAGGCGTGGAAAGAAAATGTATTGGTTCTTAGTCTTTAGACTCGGGGCCATAAAGTTTTCTATAGACGGGCAAGACAATTTATTGGTTTCGTCTTTAAAGTCGGGGCCAACGAATTTTCTATAGCGCGGGTAAAGAACATTTATTGGTTCGCTGTCTTTAGACATTGGGCCTTGTAATTTTCTATAGGCGTCTAAAGAAATTTTATTGGTTTCCAGTCTTTGACATAGGGCCATAAAATGTTCTATAGACGGTTAAAGACAATTTATTGTTCCTGTCTTAGGCTTGTGGCCATAAAATTTTCTATAGGCGGGTAAAGAAAATGTAATGGTTCCTTGTCTTTAAAAACAGGGCCATAGATTTTTCTATAGCTGGCTGTAGCTGTCTTTATGGATTTCTATGGCCGACCATGGAGGGCCATAGGGAGTGATAGCCTGCCATATAATTTTCCATAGACGACCATAGACCATTTTTGTATGGGTCCCTTCAGCGGCTAATGCTCGGGTGATGTCTGATTGCCAGTGACCATTCGCCAATGGTCAGAGAAAGGTCAGTCATTGGCCAATGGATGGTCACTGTCTGTCTACTGGCCAAAGGACCATTGTCAGCCATCGGTCAATGATTGGCAAAATCTGTGCTGCTTGGGAATATATTGATGAAAACGTCTCCCCAAGATGCACATAGCGATGAAGGTCTTCAAGTCTCTGATCTGCTTTTAATTAATGCTCCTTCCTCCACCGGACGCTGTCTGCTTTTGTACGCTAGAGAGCCATTTAAGATTCGGAAAACAAACACGGGTTTTCAATGGCTTTCAACATCATAGCAATTTCAGACTGCCTTTGATCTCACTTTGCCAACGGCGCTCTGTTTGTACCGATGACCATTTTTTTTTCGGTCTGCATGTTAGCAGACAACAAAATAACATTTTTGTTGCTTTGTCTCCATTGGTGAATGATGCTTCGTAGCTGGCGAACCGTGCTCTTTGCTTGCGTTAGCAGACGGAACCAGTCTCAGGAACGCTAGCTTTGCTCGCTGCGCATGGAGGCCAATCATAGTCTCCCTTTCCTTCTCGCGGTGACCAAAATCATACCCCAGACACGTCACTCTTCGCAACTATGCAAGACGTCAAGGATAGAGGCGGGGAGCCATATCATTTATTCAAGGGTGCAGAGAAACGCAGCACCGGCCTGGCGGTCGAAGTGCAAACACGGGAAAGCGGATCAAACCCATGCCGTTCGAGTTTCAAATATACCCGAGGAGAACGTTCGGTGGCAACGCTAGCAGTGGCAATGCAGGCAAATTTGTTGCACCCGAGAACTCACGCGATTTGAGTGCAAATTGCCTCAGTGCGTGCGCACACATTGCTACATCTGAAATCCGACATAACGCTTCCCCCGCGTATAATCTACCCCATCGTAATATCTGCAGAGGTTTATTGCAATTAACCTGTCGGGAAAATCCCAGGCGGTCGGCGGTTGTCCCACATAACAGTGCGCGGCAAGGGAAATTGAGGGGTTACTTCAATGCATACGCACGGGTCGATACGGACGCTACGTATCCTTTCGAAGCAGCAAGATTTATTCTATCTTATAATTGCACTTCAGAACACGCGGAGAGTAATACTGACAACAAATTAGTGTCATTACGAGCTCCGTTTTGCTTTCCTTTCTATCTTTGAGTTTTGAAATCACAAAACGAACTACCATCAATCTCGTCTTGCCTTATTACATGAGATTTTTCCGCGCGCTCATCGGATCGTCGTTGTTCGCCAACCAAGAGGGGCGCGCTATATAGTTTCGTAGTGATTCATTCCTAAAACAAACAAAAATCACCTTAAAAAAAAAGAAAGATTAAGAAAGTTGCAATATTTTTTGCATCACAAAACGGGACATTGTGAATGGGCTCTTTAACAAGATATAGTTGCTTGGATGTTACATTATAATGGGTGTATAAAGGAGCGGCCAGGCTCTTTAAAGTGGATACCACAACGAAATTTCGGCGCTCATTTTTTGGTCTATATGTGTTCAAAAGAGCAGTATCACATGGAACATACCAATATCTTGTTAAAAAAGTCTCGAAAAGGAATTTTAAAACGAATTAAACGATTAGCAAAGAGCACCTGGTGGATGTCGCTAACGCCTCGTTTGTAATGCTCGTCTAGGAACCTTGAGAGCTAGTGACGGAAATCGTCCGCCTCCGGCCACGACGAGAGAAGGGGGAAGGAGGAACTCCCCTCTTTCCGAGAATCCTTTTGTGTGTCGCAGAAGTCGCTATTGTCCCCCTACAAGATTATAGAAGATTAACCCGTCACTCAAAAATTCGTACAAAAGCAGCCGCTTCGGTGGCTGGACCGACTAGGCCATCCTCTCGACGTCAGCCTCGCCGTAGCTTTGCTCGTTTGAGACGATTTACGTCACGATTGCGCTGGGCCTTCTCCGAGCGCTTGCCAGAGTGGGCCGTTTATAACAAAAAATACAGCCACCAGGATCAAAATACAAACGGGCGATTGTCATTTACGGATATTGTGGATCATATTCAACCTATTTTTGAACACGACGGGAATATTTCAAATTTCGTTGAAGTATCCCTTTAAATCGACCGCAAAATTCGGTTTCTTAACCTATCGCGTTTCAATTCTGTACAGCGTTGGCCACAGGTGGTGCATTTTTTTCATAAAACTCGCAAAAAGCGAGCTTACCTGAGGAAAAAGTAAAAAAAGGAGAAGTCTTAACTCCTATGGAAACGCAGCGAAGCCACCGGTCTTCAAACCATAGGCCGCCCTATGGTTCGAAGACCAGTGAACTGCCCCTTTCCCCAACCAGAAAAAAAAAGTTAATTTTTTAATGTTTTTGCCAGACGATTCAATCGGTGTCAGAAGTTAAAAAAAACACAACATTCTGCTGCAAAATGATGTACATGTTTAATAGCCAAAAAACGCAACTGCTTGAAACTAGGGCTGGGCGCGTCAATTAAAAGGTGTAACCCGATTAAGCGCCACCTTTTAATCGAATAATTAATCGATTATCGGTTTCATTCATTCCCATCTATAAAAAGTTTCAAAAGTCAATGCTACATATTTGTTTGCCTTTGTTGAATATGAAATAAACGGCGCTATGTAAAAGTTCGGATTTTTAGATCAACACTTGATATTTAATTGAGAACAGTCATAAGACGCTAACACTCACAAATAAATACTTCAGCCGATGAGGCATAGAGCTTCGTTGATATTCTCAAGGAATAGCAAACGTTTTTGATTGTTCACTAACAGTCTCGGTTGCGCCAAACGGACACTCGCACTGCGTTGAAGTGGCTAGGACACGTATAACCTCCTCTACATGTTTTGAGTTACAACTCTTGCCCCTCAAAATTTCACCTAAGGATTGCCTTCATACATGTGTACGCGACCCGTCTGCGTGGCAAAAGCTATGCATTTGTACTAGTTTTATTTCTCAAAATCGAACCAACTAACCAGTTAAAAAGTTAATCTCAATTAAAGCATTAATTGATTAATCAGTAGGTTAATCGATCAAGTACCCAGCCTTACTCGAAACCGAAACCGAAACAAGAGGACGGCGTAATGGCGCGACATGTCGACTAGAGAGAGGGAGCATTATACAGGAGGAGGAGAGTTGCCGGAAGTCATGTGGCTGCACCCGACCGCGTTTTTTTCTCCACCGGTTTTTCGGCCGTGAGAACCAAACGACAGTTTTAACATCGTAACTGCAGAAGCAAGAAAGGAACTCCTCGTTCGCGGTAATGCATCCAGTCGACTGTAGATCAGAAGGTTTGCTGCTAATTTCCTGCTGCAAACGCACTCCCCAGGCCCGAATGGGACAGCACCACACATTGGCCCCTTCCCCTAGTAAAGAAATCGTACGCGTGATATTCAACATTGGAGTACGCGTTGTGCTTAACGTTCGAGAGTGTTTCAAGCACTTACCAATTTGTGCTCGTAAGACGAGCGATGTCTTCATCCAGGAGAAGAGGCGACGACTCGGCGATGTCTTCATTCGAATCAGCTTGGTGGCCGGGCGTGTCGTACGGAACGAATCCGTGGTGTTGTGAGTTCGTACAGAAGTTCTCTTTGAAGCTATACAGATTGGCCGCTATCGCGCAGCGACAGTTCTGAAGTACAGGTCCCACGTCTGTCGTCTACCGACTTCGCTTAGTCAGCTTCCTTCATCTGTGCAATCGGCGACTCCAGTGATACCGCGCCATTCTGATAATTACGCCGTACATGCACATCTGGTACTCTGTTGCAACTTTTTAAAGCTTTGCGGGCGACACTTCGAAGAGATTTCGAAGTGTCGCGGGATTTCCTGGCGAGCGGCCAGGAAGTCGGAGTTTTCCCGTTGCCGCGCAGCGCGGAGAGAAGAAGGGGAGCTCCGGCATCCGTCGGTCAACGACGCGACGAGGAAGGTGCTTCCTGTCGTCTGCTTGAAGCACTGTTTTTGAAACATTACTCGCAGGTTATGCGAAAGCCCACTGTGGCAGCATCTGGTTTCAGTGAAAGGGATGCTGAACCGATATACTGATTTCACGAAATAAGCTTGGAGAAGTGTTCAACAGGGCGCCATAAACACACGAAACATCACTCACATAGCCATCATCTCGAGACGGATGGCCGTATTTCTGTAAACTAAAGGAGCGAATGAGAGAATAATGTTGACGTCATCTTATCGCAGAAGAGTTGGAAAAGAGGTGAAATGGCCTCGGTCACTTTCCTCTCCGACGCCCTCGCGGAGATCCAAAGCGAGAAGAAACAAGAATAGCGAGGTCACGCGTTTTGCTCTAGCGCCCTCTTTTTACAAAAATACGACGATTCGTTGAGATACCGCTTTATGAGTGACGTTTCCCCGAGGATCCGTAGCACGTCCTGCCTATCGATTCCTGCAGTTGTTTTCTGAAATTCGATTTTCGGTTCAGCATCCGCTTGAGCGATGGCTCTACGTGCAACACTCTACGGAGATTTCGAGCTCATGGACTGTCGTCGCCGCTTTGGAAATATCCTTCCCTCCGCTCTTGGCGCGAGGCCGAAGAAGTCGGGTTTTCCCGCCGGCCGCACAGCGCGGAAAGAGAAGAAAGGGGAGCCGCCATCTTGCCAGTAACGACGCGACAAAGGGAGAGTCTTCATGTCGTCTGCTTGAAACACTCGTTTTGAAATACTAGTTGCGTTATGCGAAAACCCGCTTTGGCAGTATACAGTTGCGACAGTGTAATGTTGGACGGTTTTAGAAACATCCACCGCGCTTACCCAACTACTTCAAGGGTCACTGAGTACTGGTGGCGGTCGTCGGTGGCATGTACGACGCCAACCCTGCGGCTATGAGAATTAAAGGGACACTCAAGTGGTTTTTGAGTTCGTGTTTGATGATGACAGCTGAATTTAGACGCCCTAAGTATCCCTAAAAACCAAAAAGTATAGTCATACGGTGATTATTTCTTTAATAAAAATGTAATTGAAGGCCGCCAAACCTCGGATCCATCCGAAAACGAAACCACTCTCATTGGTCCTCGCACGCTTATCAAAAGGATCTCGGGCCAATGGCGTTGGACGACGTTCCGTCGCGCAGTGATCCCGAGGTAGCCGCATCGGCCGAACCTCTTTGTCATTCGAGCTTCGATCATGGCGGAGTTCTCTACGCTCGAGGACCGACGCTGACGCCGTTAGAGGTTGAAATTCTTCGGCGGACAGCCGACCTGGGGATGATTTCCTATGACGCCACTCCGACGTGCGATGTGGACGATAGCAGCGCTTCGGAGTCATGTTCGGGTTCCGAGGACGACGAAACGCAGACCTTTTCGGGCGTTCTTCGATTTGCGGTTTGGGCAAGTCTAACCAAACCAACGTTTGACATCGCAGCGTTACCTCTGGTACGTGATGTCAAGCGATGTCGCCACGTTGACTTTCGCCTCGGGAGGACGGAGGGAAGGCTGGTTCAGACATGTGCAACGAGCGCGTATTTACGACTGCGTCCGTTGCAGCCGGAGCGACCGGAACGACCGCTCAGCGCCGCACGCGTACACACACCTGCAACCACTACAACAAGCGCAGCGTGTCGTCAACACGGCGACCGCTTCTATACGCCGCCGTCAGCTGTTTCAGCGGCCCCTCTAAAAGGGGACGCACTGCTACTCAATGCCGTAACAGAATATAGACAGACAGTTGTCTATAACCAAAAGCTTTATTATTATTTTTCTTGATAGGCTTGCAGGCTACAGTAGATGAAGAAAGGAAAATAAAAAGATGCAGTACGCCGTCTTGGACGATCCACGACTCCAATACACGACATTACAATAGTACAAATATCGCCACACGCCTTTCTACGATTATAAAAGACAATGTAATCTTAGCAGCGATATAGCAACGTAGAAATATGATTTCGTGATCAGATAGACGTTGCGAGCGTTCCAGGATTGCTAACACTAATCACTTTTCTCCGGTGATGAAAACGCGTGAAAATTCGCATCCTTTATACCAGTGGTTCCCAAATGGGGGTCCGCGGACCCTAGGGGTCCGCGCATGCCACTTCTGGGGTCCGCGAAACCCTAAAAAAAAAAATTTTTTTTTTTTTTTTTGAATTGCACGTTTTTTCGTAGTTAGGTCCGGCCATGACTAATTTGCAACCTGCTTCCGGAACTACGACAGCAATCCGCACGAGATCATCTCGGTCACCTCCTTCCCCTCCTCCACACCTTCCCGAACTACGTGTCTCGGGTGCCCCGCGGCAGGATTATCATATCGCATATCCTGACCGAAAAATGAAGTGATGCGTGGCACCTTTGGCTTTATGTCTTTCTGCTACGGTAGCAATAAAAGGCACCTGTTTCATGCTCCAGATCTGTTAACTTGCCCACGTACCCCCCTCCGCTGGAAGGGGTCCCCATCACTGCCAGCGGTCCGCAAGGGGTCCCCGACACATCCATGGCTGGGAACCACTGCTTTATACGATACGCGCCAGTAATACCTGAACTTGAGCACACGCATGAAATGCGCCAAATAAGAAATCTGGGCGATGTTCGAGGACACAAATGCGCAGAAAGCGCCACTGTAGTCGAAGTAAACAAACACGACGGCACGGGCGTTTCTGCTGTCTTGAAAGTGCCGCCACGACATCGCCGCACGAGTAGGTCGATCTTCCCTTCTAGTACGTGCTGGGTTATCATAGCAACACACGACGAACATTCACACTCAAGGATAGCGCTTCTACGCGTAACGATGAGCTTCCACCACGCCGACCACGCCAACGATCACCACCGACGCCATGATCAGCAGAGAAGAAGCCGGCCAGCGACCGGCATGCAACGCGCGCCACCAGTTCTCCTCGACCTGTGATTGGTCTGCCGCTGCGGTTGTTTCCAACGCAGCGGGGAAAGGAAGACCGCCAAAATTTTCAAACATACGATAATTTCATTGGTCCTCGGAAGTACAGAAAGAGTCCGCACGTATTTTATTCCTGCGTGATTAATAGGCGGTTCTGCCTTCTAAAACTGAGGATACTCATTCACTGACACTTCCTTAACGCCATCGCACCAAAAAGTAGCTTCCCCAAAAACCGCTTGAGTCCCCCTTTAACCACGTGGCACCCCCGTCCCCAGGCATGTGACGGCACAAGTCCACCAGCATTGCGCGACCCTGCTGTAGGACACGCTTTCGTTTCTTTGCACATTGTTTGCGAAAAATACAACTTCTTTCAATCAACGTGTTTCCACGCTTCTTAGAAACCACAAAAATGGAATTTCATGTTTTTTTTTTAAATTTCAAATTTAAAGTTTGTGCCTTTGACTTTGATTATATTTGGTACGTAGTGTATGAACGACACGTGACCACGGAGAAGAGAATGAGAGCTACTTCAGCCGATTTTAAATGTAAAAATATGAGACGTTTTCAATTTCCTGTAATGTCGAATTAGAACGCAGGTCTTGAGGAGGAGGAGAGTAAGGGAGCAGAGAGAAGTGAATCCTCTCATCCTGCTCCGTACACTCTTGAAAAAAGGAGTCCAAAGGAGTCGCTGCCTCCATGACTCCCTTTGACACTTACGACTCTCTTAGAGAGTCGATGATTCGTGTGACTCTGTTTTGACTCTTCCACTTCTCAACGGGAGTCAGCAGCATTCGGCGCATAGTATTCGTTTTTCTAATTTATTTTCCATGTATTCAATGGCTAATAAATATTGTGAATAGGTTGCTCCACAATGTAGTCCATCAACACGTATACACCCAACTAACGCTACCCAATCTTTATGTTTATTTCTAAAATTGTCGCATTTAGCGATTAGATGGGGCGTTTATGAATACTAAGGGCCGGTTGCACCAACGTCGCTTACCTTAACTCCAAAGCGGCTCTTTCACAAAGTCGGCTTAGCGCCCTAAGCCGAGCTTGATAAGCACGGGTTTAAATTCGGTTGCACCAACGTTAACCCGGCTTTACAGACGCGCCCCTAACTAAACGCTGGATTTGCCTAGGGAATGTAGGGACAAACAGAGCGAACTAGGAACGCTCAGAGGGATGAATGCGATTGGCGGAGAGAATCACGTGATGTAAAAAGAGAAAAAAAACTACCGTAATAGTAGTAGTTGGCGTCTGCTTTTCGCTGTATTTCTTCGGTGAGTAACGAATTAAAGGTCTCCAAATTCAATCATTTTTCGCTTAACTTTCAAAACAGGAGTCAAAGCTTTAAATAAACACGAATGCTCTTTACATCTGTGATTGTGTGTTTATTATCGGTTGATTACAGAATATTTTGACAGTGACAGTAGTTTTCGTGCTCACATTTCTGAGATAACGGAGCCATCGGGGGCCCCAAATCTCACCGAACGCGAAAAGGACTCTCTACTCGTAACATCGCTGAAGACAAAACATCATCGAGAATAGTAGGCCAGGTAAGATGACTACTGAAATCGTCATGCCTGAGACCGATGAGATTCAAACAGTGACGAACTTGCCACGGCAGCTGCGAAAGTGCCCGGAAATCGTCGAATAGAAGTCGTCGAGATCTTGCATCGACCGTACTCAGTTGCTATCAGCAAGGTGACAAACCTGCACTGTACCGTCGTTGAACTGATTGTGTCAAACCCTTTGATAATGGAACTACGTATCTTTTGCTTTAGTGACAAGCAAAGAAGGTAGCACTATCAATACATCAAAGCGATACTACTGGTAGATCCCTTGATGATCATATCAAACTCGTCAATTATTGGAACACGCAAAAGGTCGCCCAGAACCATTTTTTATTCCTGCTGATAGAGAACCAGAAGCTTGTTCGCGAGTGATAATAGGCAGATCTTGAGTTCTGGTTCACAAATAGACGGCGGCAGACTACGAAGTATAGAAAACCTCCACTAGTACATCACATCGTGCCCACGAGAACGGTTGTCTCTTCGCATCACCTGCCCCAGCCTGCCCCACACAGCGCTGAACGAATCTCGCATTGTAGTCGTTACGATTTGTCGTCGCCACGAATGAAAGATATAAAGCAAAACATTTCTCTAGCACGATCATCAGAAAAGTTGCGGTTATAGAACGTGCTTTCGAAGTGCAGATCTACTCGCGAGACAAGGAAAATTCACTGGCTAGTTGTCTCAAAACTAAAGAAATTGAATTTTTGCAGGTTTTATTATTTAAATGCACCGCAATTTGATGCAACCGGCAGAAGTGTCGACAATCAGCTGATGGCCGGAGATCACGTAACGGCTACTATTTCAACGCACCGATCGAATTAAAGGATATGCTTGCAAGCAGAAATAACAAGGTGTTAAATAGCAATACGTTACAGTTATGCGAAAATCAGTAAGTACATACGAACAGGCCTCGTTCACAGAAAAACCAATGGGGAAGACAGACGTGAGCCCCACAGCTCCGTCCGTATCTCGGTTAGGGCTAAGACGCACTGAAGTGAAGAGCAAACTTGAAAACAGGGTCGATAAACACACAGAGACAATATTTGCATCCTTGTCGCTAATCGAAGGCCATTCTGTCGAGATTCTCACGCTGTTGTGCCTAAAACACTTTGTAGAACCGTTTCGTCCACCGCGTCGACCGCCACAAACCAGCCGCCATGTTTATAATCCAGGATTAAGAAACAAGCAGCGCAACGGCCTCCTGTACTATACTTCGTCTCACCTTCCGTCCTGACGCGCGATGCTACGAGGGAACGGGACCAAATGCCAGCGTCAAAAGTACAAATCACTAGGCTTGTTCTGTGCTGTGATTGGTTCGGCGATGAAAAACACAGACAGAAACATTACGAACACCATGACGGTGCTCTCTTTGACGCTCTGATTCGTCATATAATCTCGTAGCATCGGCTGCGTCTGGACGGAAGGTGAAACAGCGAAGTGCATGGATGCCTGTCATGAGAGCGGCGGAGAGCGTCCTGCCGTGCTCCTCTCCCTTTGTCCTCCTCCCCTTCACCGAAACGACCGCGAGGGGCCGCTGCTGAACTGACCCTATCGCTTCTGCGGCCGCGAGAGCTGTCGGAGATTTGACGTCTGGGCTATTAGTGATAAGCTCACTAGAGGGTGTGCGAGGAAGGGCTGCAAATCAGAATAGTGCGGCGATGTTGTCCCTGGCGTTAACATGCGCAAAAGAGTGCGAAGGCTATGAATGATCTGGTGCTGTTTACAGGCGGAACAGCGCACCAGCAAGACAGTTACTCAGTCCACGCACACAAAAAGAAAGGCAAACATGTTGCGCAGCGCTGGCTCACTCACCGGTATACTTACGCTTTCGTCTTCGTCTCCTGCTGCGTGGCTCCGGTCTGGGGCCGTGGAGAATAATTCTGGGTCTTTTTTTCATCAAAAGGATGCAAGCAGTAAACCAGAGGCTGAAACCAAAACTTAATGTTAAAAAATAGCCAAAATTAGCGCTCAGTTGCAGAGCGGCCGGCCGCGCCAGTTGCGCCGAGATGGCCGAGCGCACAGCAGGAGTTGCTGGTAAGTGATGATGTTGCTCGCGCCGTAGCGGGATCGGAACTGAGCGCCACCCGGTGGCTTTTGGCGCCAGCACGTGTGGCAGACTGGCCGCAATGGGTAGAGAGCGAGCTACCTGACAGCCCTGGCAGGCATCTTGGTACAGGAGGCGTTGGCAAAGCAAAAGCGCCCAATGTTGGGCGCTCAGGCTAAGCGTGGTTGAGTGCTAGGTTTTAGCTATCGGCGATTTTGGTGCTGCCGAACGAAACCGAAGCTGAGCTTAGGTTCCCGACCTACAGCTCCGCTTTTCGCTAAGCGGCGCTAGGTGCAACCGACCCCTAGAGTAACACCCAGAAAAGACTAT